>BROG01000499.1:257500-505000 GCA_030159075.1 Atrina japonica | reverse complement strand
TGATACATCTGACTGGTGGTCACAATAAAAACGAAAGTAGTCCGTCATGGTCTTTTACACTTTCATTTAAGCTAATTGAGTGTATTTTCAGGTGGTTTTGATAGAACACTGTTCTTGAGATATCATTTTTAGCAAGGGCTCGATTTTATCATAGATATATATATATGCCCCCTTATGACATAAATGCACTGAACGACATGGTTATGCAAATTTAGTGTAATCATGATGTATTACTTGCAAATGAAACCAAACTAATTATATGAACTATTGCTGGCGTATACATGCTAAATACAATAAAACCTGTATATAGGGGCCACCCAAGGGTCCAGAAAATATTGGCCTTTATGTGCAGGTGACCTTATACACAGGTTAAATTTAGTTGAAGTATGAAGTCATAGTACTTTTCAAAACTGGCCTTTATAGACAGACAATCCTTAGAGGTGACCGCTATAGCAGGTTTTACTGTAATGAATAATTCCATATCAATCTATCGTTCTGTGATATTTGTACAGTGCTTCTTTCGGCAGGTTGTATAAATTCATCACTACGTTTTGGTAAAACCTATCATGTTTTAAAGGACGGTCAGATTAAAATTACGTTTGTTTATTTTACTTTGTACTCACTAGAGAGGGGAGAAAACGAGGTCACACGATACCCTGTATAAAACCACCGGGAGTACAAAAGTGATAACTAACCAGGTCACATAATACCCCTGTATAAAACCAACGGGAGTCCAAAAGTGATACAAACCAGGTCACACTATACCCTGTATAAAACCACCGGATGTCCAAAAGTGATAACAAACCAGGTCGCACGATACCCTGTATAAAACCACCGGGTGTCCAAACGTGATAACACTGACAGCATTAAACACATCAAGGTGCGCTTGAGTGTGTGTGAGAGAGAGAGAGAGAGAGAGAGAGAGAGAGAGAGAGAGAGAGAGAGAGAGAGAGAGAGAGAGAGAGAGAGAGAGACACACACACAGAGAGAGAGAGAGAGAGAGAGAGAGAGCTATTTCATTTCCGTTGTATAATTTGCGGTAAATGAGAGACATTGTATGGTAATCTATCTGGTAATACCAATGTATTATCTGACGTCTTTACGACACGTATTTCCTACTATCATCAACATATTTAAAACTGGCATACTTCCTAACTGCATGTAGAAATACATGATCTAATTATAATGGAAAAACAAATTGAAACGGGCAAATTAAGAATAATTGATAGAGTAAGCTCACCGATTTGATAATTTCCTCTCTGTCAAATTTGATTTTAAAAGCCAAATGTCAAGAGAGAAATTTGCAGATTTATGGCAGCCATTAAGACAACACGCGTACAAAGAATATAATTATAGTGCATTAAAGCGGACGAAACGATAGCATAGTCACCCCGATGTTTGAAGTTTTATTTTGATACAAATTAAGATAAAACACGTCAAATGAAAGAAAAACTATTGAAATTAATATTAACAGTGATTCGTGAATGCTGCTATTTTACCAGGGTATAATGATTATGTAGTAAAAAGCAAATTAAGAAGTGATTTACAAAGCATAATAGCAAGAGACTAATTACACGTCGACGACAAGGCAAATTGATGTTGTTTTATCACTAGATCGGAATCTACGACTTATCACGATAACACACCATTCGACGATATATAAGTCAATATATAAACAAACAGTCTCGTCTATGACGTCCATACAGAATTGTAAACAGTTATCTGTCTTTAAATAAATCTTAATTTTAAGATAATGTGTTCAAAATATTTTGCTGCAATCATATATATATATATATATGATTGCTTTCTTAATTGCACAATTATTACGAGAAACCAATATTCCAGTAGGAAACAAAGTAGCGTTTGTAAAGATTCGTAACTGAAAACCCAAGGTAATTATGAATCGATAGTCTAAGGATCTGGTTTTATATCTGAACGCATGGTTATGGAATAGTCATAACCATTCAGAGCGTCAGATTTTTCCACAACGAATTTGAACCTTTCGCCTCCACCATTAATTTGATTGCTAGCAGCTTACTTCTTTAGAATTTGGTGAATATTGGACAAAATGAACCCTGGAAATCAAGATGTGGTATCAGGTGCCATGGAGGAGTAGGCATCCCCTGTTGACCAGTCACACCCGTCGTGAGTCCACAGTCAAATCAAAATAATATGGGCGAGGAACAAATCCTGGTCACAATCGGTCAACAGTCTCAACAACCGCCATCGAACAGACCACCCAACATTTCATTTAGTGAAAGTAAAATTGAAGAAGTACCAATCAATAATCAAAACTCAAATCCATTATAACTCGACGAATTAGATGTGCAAATGGTCTCAATATGAAGAACAATTACGAATCTCAAACAGGGTAAGACCAGGTGTCCGGAAGGAGTCAGCGTTTTCTGCTGGCATGCCACACCCGTCGCAAATGTTCCATGGAAACCTTTCTAGTTCGATGAACGGGTCAAATTCGGTAAAAAGGTAAAGTTGGTGATGAGGTCAGGTTCGATGGAAAGCATTATTGGTGAAACGGAGTCACTGTCTGTGGTCGTGATCCAGAATACTATCTAATATCTCTGAGAGGGGGGACTTCATAATGTTTAACAAGATCCCCGTATCGAAACAGAGTAATTGCAAACAATGTCATTATACCGACCGCAAAATTTGCGGAAAGTTGACATTAAACGCGAACCTCAATATCCCTTTGTCAATAACTTGTCAGTAAGTAGTTTACCTCACATGAAATGTTCATATTTTGAAGTAGTTATAAATAGATTCTGCAATTTTTATTTCTAATTGACAATACATGTATTTCAGCACACCGTTGGCATTTCCATGGGAACTAATCGTATCCCTTTATTGGCCGATCCTGTATTAATATGATGCAGACCTCATTTAGGAGTTTCTGATTCAAAAACAAAATATGGCTGTGAATTTTAATTTATTATACTAGCTATTATAACGACATTTTGCCAATTAGTAATGTAAATTCTCATTCCTATGTGAATGCGATATACCACGAAGAGCAAGAAACTACAGACACTATAGAATCAAGCATGGTATCTGTGATTTTTGTTTTCTTTAGGAAATACGATATACAGAGACACGTGTATATTACGATCCTTGGAGTTTGTACTTGTTTGAATAAAGACTCGAATTCAAATTTGAAAATTTAAAATATCTTAATCACTTTTGTTGTATATTATTAAGTCACTGAACCTATTAAACATGTAACGAGACGAATAGATAGGCGGTCTATAATGTCGATGTATTTGGAAATATCTCGTCAAATCTAACATAAAAAAACTAAATCAGCTTCCCATTAAACAGCAGTCATTTATTTGTGAGTTGTTTACCTCTAATCAATACAAAAATGAATCTCAGTAGGCTTAGGGTGCTTATTGTTACAGTTAATTAAATTCCCTTATTTTAGATTAAGCAACTATAACAAGTTTTTGAAAAGTAAGTATACGAACTCACTATTTGCGAATATCATAATTTAATAACCCTGAATGTTAATCACCTGATTGGCACTAGTATAGTGGTCACAGAGAGAAAAGAGAAAATTCCAACAAACAATTAGGATTAATAAATTTACATATTTTAAAATGGTAAAAATTTGTACTTAAATTTATATAAAAATTTCCAAATTACCGACGTCAATTAGAACGAATATGAATAGACATTTTCGAAAATTATAAATATGTTATTTCTATTTCTATGGAATCGTTCCTCACGTATTTCATTTTGATTTTACTCCTCCATGACACCTGATCCCACCTCTTGAATTCCAGAGGTCTGTGTTTGTCCATTTTACCTATATCCTGGACATCCTAAAGATTTATACTTTGGAATCTGAGATTTTTTGTATTTATTAGAACCGCTAAACTTAAACACATCAAAAAACATTTTAAGCAAAATGAATAATCAAGGAACGAAGTCCTTATTGATAATTACAATTGTCCTAAAAGGCAGACCTATGACTTGAAGAACCCGACTTTCGCTTTGTATCTGAAAAATAAATATAAAATTGAAACTACAAAATAATATCATTTCATTTATTCGGTTGCTGTGCAGTTTTGTTGCACGACTCAGCAAGCGTTTAATTCGGAACAATTTGAAATTGAATATACTTGCATTAACTTTCTCCTTATCCAGCACTGAAATAGAAATAATAATGAATTGATACAATTCACTTTTCCAAACATTACGTTTTGGTGAAAAGTGTAAAAATACATTCTTTGATATAATAATTTTTTAAGTATAATATATTATCATAGTTTGAATCAGTCGTTTTTGTGAATGGCGGAATTCTAGTAAAGGGAAGTGTAGAAAAGGCTACAAAACGATGTGACCGCTATATAATTAAGAATATATGTTTGATTACTTTGATAACGGTGCATATCTATAAAATTATATTATACATAATACCAAAGTTGTTGTTTTGTTTAAACAAGGACCCAAGCAAATGGTCAAGACGATCAACTGTGTCATCATTTGAACTAGAATTGAGTTCCGAAACAAAAATGATATGATACAAGGCCAAAATTAACTTAAATGTATTCCTCTGACTTCACATATCCTTTCATCCAACATAAAACCAGTGATCTTCACCCAAATACATTGGAATCCGGTTTTCTTCTCCGCCATTAAAAACCTGACCGCCATCATATATGTATACAGGAAATTGTCTATTATGACGTAAACAGTAATAGCCTCTTTCACAATAATTGTACTCCTGTAACTTTGGACGGCAAAGTGACACAGATTTCCGGAAAATGACGTCAAGAAACAAACAGTAATTTTGACAACGTCCTTCTTTTTGTGGGAATTCTTATGATAACAGTGGAAAAGTAAAACCGAGTGTTTTTGTTATACATGTAATCATAAAATAGAAGACGGGAAGAAACGATTCGATTTATGTCACATTGCGTCGAATTCAAATATGATGTATGAATTTATGACCGTTCGACAGGGGTATTTACTCCTATCGCATGGTATCATTTCTGGACTGGTGCCATTTAAATTATATAGGAGATACTCATCGACAAAATGTAATATTTCAATATCTTAGTCAAACTAAATATAACAGAAGAAAAAGAGTCCAATGTTCACCAGATTTGTATATCTGTCTCCTGGATATCCTGAGGATTAATTCTTTTGTATCTGTTTATATTTCAACAACTTTTCTAATTTTCCACTGTGTTTATGAATAAAGATATTGTTTTGAGTGCATTTGTTTATGTTTCCAGTCATGTGTGTTTTAACAATATACAAAACGTACAACACATTTATTGTTACCGTTCATATGTTAGAACAGGAGAATATGGCGTATCTTGCATATGACATAACTGAAGCCTTTGAATTCGTCTATACCATTATTAAATTATATGCTGAGTAAGCATAACAACATGTGGAAGGCATTTGTTTATTCGGGTTACCAAATGATGACCAAGTAACGGCTTTTAAAGCACTTCAGATCATAAAATGGCACTTAATAGCGATATAGTCAGTCACCTTATATAAACTTAATAGGGCGGGTTGATAAACAATGGTTGTATGAATCACATTTTGCTTCTACATGTCAAAGATGTTAATCAAAAATTGTTTGGATTGAAACATACCAGTGTTTTCTGTTCTTTAGATGCATTAACAATCTCATGATTCTCAAACCTTCTAGTTTATTTTTTCTGACAGACGTTGTAATTTACGAAGGGAAGAGAACTTTCTAGGTTTATATCACTCAGTTATCCATCAGATCCGAATGTAAAACTATTATCACATCCGTTGTCTGTAGAAATAATTGAATGTTATGCCTCTTGTTATTTGGTGAGTTTGACATTATAGAAATATACAAGATGAGCATTACAAATCAACAACTGATTCCCAAGTCCAGATGTCTTACCTCATCATAATTAACAGGTGGTCAATAGTCAATACTCTACTTACTATTTCAAGGCTTAAAGTCAACTGTTCATCTGACTATAGTCAGCAGTTCATCTGTTTACAGTCAGCACATCCGTCTACAGTCAGTAGTTCATCTTCTATATTTATCATTCCACCTGTCTTCAGTAAGCACTTCATCTTCTATATTTAGCAGTTCTTTTGTTTACAGTCAGCAGTTTATTTGTCTACAATCAGCAGTTCAGCTGTTTGTGTTTAGCATTTGACCTGTCTACAGTCAGCAGTTTATTTGTCTACAGTCAGCAGTTCAGCTGTTTATGTTTAGCATTTGACCTTGTCTGATTCTCGAAAAAAGTTACTCAACTTTATTTCTGGTTTCGGTAATATATAGATAGAAAGGTTCGGTTACCGGTCTCTCCGCACATTTCAGTAATTTGGCGTTCAACTAAATAACCCACTGTGGTATGTTTTAAGATTCTCTTGGATTTCTTTACACAAAATAACGTTAATGCGCTAAAACATAAGGATATTCCATGAACGTTACATACGTTGCGAAGATAAATATAAACCCGGAATAACATGAGGAACAAAATCGAAAAGGCGCGAATAAATGAAGGATCACATCGGTAATCCAGGCTAACTTGAAGGTTCCCTATTGTCAAGGATTTTTCAAATGTGATGTCAAGTGGTCAAGCCAAACTCCGTCAAAGAGTAACCACTAAAAAAAGATGGCTATCTTAGTATGAAAAAATGAGAATTTTAAATGGTACTATCAGTGCCAGATATTACTTTATTATAAGATTATCAGCTGGTACCTAAATACCAGGTACTAAGTTTATGTATAGCCTCGGTGACTCAAACGGTCCACCAGCAGTGGCAACGACCTAGTGGTTATAAATATTATAAACATAATACCAAGGTTATAATGCTCAAGACGATCGTTTCTGTCAATTAGAATTCATCAGTTGAGCTCCAACTTTAAGACAAGGTCAAACAATAAATCTAAACATATTCCATACTGTGAATACTTGCGGAAGACGAGTGTTTTTTCTCTCTCTCTGTACGTTGTAAACGGGGTATCTCCTCCTCCGTTATTTCCCGTCACCACAGCATAACTGTTGTTATATGTGGCACTCATCAATATCTAAATAAACAAACCAAATTATCATAGTAACCAGTATAGGTTTTTACTCACATTGAAATATAGTGTCTGATTATAATGAGATAGAGAACGTAAACGTCATCTTGATTTGTAATACTAGAGATTGGCTATAGTAGTTTGAGTCAAATATTATCATAACTCTAAAACAACGTATAGAAACTCAATACTTTCTAGAATTATATAGAATTTGTTTCTTTGTTGTTTAATGTCCCACTCAATATTTCACTCATATGGAGACGTCACCAAATGCCGGTGAAGAGCTTCAAATTTTGGCCTATGCTCGGCACTTACGGCCATTGAGCAGTGAGGGTTCTTTAACGTGCCGACACCTACTGTGACACGAGACCTCCAGTTTTTACTGTCTCATCCGAAAGACAGGAAACCAACCTGTCGCCGGCAGGACTCGAACTCACGACCTCACGATCCAGAGTCGAGCACGCTACCGACTGAGCCAGGCCGGCTCAGAATTATATAGAAACATTATCGGATTGTAAAATGTCTGATTTACAATGTTTCATGTCTCGTTATTGGCACCAAAAGACACCATGTGGTGCTAAAATTTTATAATTACAGTAAAACCGGGATATAACGAATTTCAATGGACCTTATTTTTTCAATTCGTTTTAAGGACAGTTCGTTATATAGTTATAGCGAAGAGGGCTGAATGGTTACAATGCAATTAGTTAAGAACAAAAATCACTCTAAATTCAGGCTAAACATGAACTTTCTTCAGAAGAAAAAAAGAAAGGAACTTTCCTATGAAGTAAAAAGAAAACACACTTTCTTACTTTTAATTTACACAAATGATTAAATCAGAGATTAGATCCTCTTTTGCTTGTCGAAGAGGTCAAAAATTGACTTTTCTTTCAATGATATTGATCACTTCGTTATGTTACTATAAAAGACGTTGGTTATGACGTCATGGGACATGGAAATTGGTTTGTTATAGGCAAATATTCGTTTATAAAATTCGTTATAAAACAAATTTCAACTAACAATATATAGAGGTGCAGTTGGGGATTATCTATTTATTCGTTGTATGCATGAATTCATACAAAATTAGATCGTTATATTCAAGTTTTACTGTATATGTGAATTGCATTTTGATGGCTGTCATGAGATAAACATTTCATTTTGATCAGTTCATAAGCATTTATTTGTTTGCATTGTCCTGCTAAATCTTACAAATTATCTAAACAAAATATATAGTAAATAAACGTAGGTGTACTTAACTATTTGTCGGCCAAGTATCTGATACAACGTAGACTCGCGGTGGGTGTGACCTGTCAAGCGTTTCTATTGAGTATCAAGCGGATATTTACACGTGTATAAGTGTCTTCTTATTCCTTTACTGAAATAAACTTCAACGCCGTACACACACACACACACACACACACACACACACACACACACACACACACGGGTGTGTGTGTGTTTAAGAATTGATGAAGTATAATTAACATTAAATAAATGTTGTAACAAGATATCTCTGAAAGTCCCTTTTCAAGATGTTGTGTTGTTAAAACAAGATATTTCGGAAGGTCCTATTTCAAGATATTGTGTTGTTATAACAAAATATTTCGGAAGATGCTATTTCAAGATATTTCGGAAGGTCCTATCTCAAGATGATATTGTGTTATATAACAAGACATTTCAGAAGGTGCTATTTCAAGATATTATGTTGTTATAACAAGATATCTCGGAAGGTGCTATTTCAAGATATTGCACTGTTATAATAAGATATATCGTAAGGTGATTTTTCGGCATATTGTGTTGTTAACAAAATATTTCGAAAGGTGCTATTTCAGGATATTATTTTGTTATAACAGGATATCACGGAAGGTCCTATTTCAAGACATTGTGTTGTTATAACAAAATATTTCGGAAGATGCTTTTCAAAGATTTCGAAGGTATTCAAGATATTTTTATAACAAGACATAGAAGGTGCTATTGTAGATATTATGCAAGATATCTCGAAAGGTGCTAAAGATATTGTGTTGTTATAACAGCAAAGATATCTTTCAAAGAAGACAAGATATCTTTGTAGGTGCTATTTAAAGATATTGTGTTGTTATAGCAAGATATCTTTGAAGACGCTATTTAAAGATGTTGCGTTGTTATAACAAGATATATTTGCAGGTGCTATTTAAAGATATTGTGTTGTTATAACAAGATATCTTGGCTATTTCAAGATATTGTGTTGTTATAACAAGATATTTTTGAAGGTGCTATTTAAAGATGTTGTGTTGTTATAACAAGATATCTTTGAAGATGCTATTTAAATATGTTGTGCCGTTATAACAAGATATCTTTAAAGGTGCTATTTCAAAATTATTGTGTTGTACAAGAAAATATCATTTCGGAAGGTGCTATTTCAAGATATCTTGTTATAATAACACAATATAAAAATCTCAGATACCAAAGTATAAATCTGCAGGATGTCCAGGATACATATACAAATCTGGCGAATATTGGACAAACACGAACCTCTGGAACTCCAAAGGTAGGATCAGGTGTCATGGCAGAGTAAGCATCCCCTGTTGACCGGCCACGCCCTCCGCGTGTCCATGGCGTTATAGCAATATTTTATATTACGATATATTTTGTTAATAAATTGTTACATCAAGATAATCCGTATGTCCTTATAATCATATCTTTTTATTGTTAAATGTTGCACGTGTCGGCTCCCATAAATATTCGAAGACAAAAACATGAATAAATTCATTATGGTGGTATTTTTATTTGCATGGTTTGTGTTCGACAGAAATGTATACATCTATATTTGGCTTTTTCAGTTGATCATTTTAAAAGAAGACTTTTAAAGAATTTCTAATGTGTTTTATATCTTGTGAATATTTAACAAAGATTTCTTTAAGGCAACAAAAACGATAAAAAGGCGTCTGTTGACCTCCTCGTGTAAGTCAATACTATCTATATACATGTATATATATTGACTTTTTATATATTATCACGCACTCAATACCACCTTTATTGAATTTTTAACCCCTGATATGTTTATTGACAGCAAATTAAGTGAAAACATTTTATATACACTTGAAATATACACGAGCGGTATCACCCACTTACACGATCTTCGGCGATGTTTGACAGATACTCAATAGCATTCCGATATAAATACATTTGATTTTAAATAAACAATGGTCAGGATTTTTTTTATAATATTCAATGTCTATATTACGAAGTTATAAATTCATTACATTCAGATTTTTTTTTTCATTTTAACACACATTGTGATATACTTGGTCCTATTTTTAAGAGCCTGCATACGTTGGTTTAGAATATAAAATATCAGATGCCAAAGTATAAATCTTCAGTATGTCCAGGATACATATACAAATCACAGATACCAAAGTATTAATCTTCAGTATGTCCAGAATACATATACAAATCACAGATACCAAATTATAAATCTTCAGCATGTCCAGAACGTCAAGAAATATATATTTTTAAATATCAAAAATGCTAAGTATTCGATTAGTTAAAACCGTTGTGATAAATCATTCGATATCTTGAACGTATTTCTGTTGAAAACAGGTCCATGGTACCTTGATACGAAAATCAAACTCAATATCCGACTAAAATCTAAATACTACGTGAACATTCACATCCAAAGGACAGGTGCAAACATACCCAAGTAACAAATTACAAATTTGAAGATCTAACATTCTCATCTACTTATGGTTATAAAACATTTTTCCTTTTACCTACGTCAGCAAAATTCAAGACTTCGTGTTCAAATCGTTGTATTTCTATCGCAATATATAATAGAGTATAATGCCTTGTCAATTGTGCAAAACTGACACACACACACACATACACACATACATACACATATATATATACATACATATATATATATATATATATATAATTTTATTTTCTAAACGGAAACCATCAACAAGAAATCAGAATAAATAAATACTTACCTATAACAGACAGTTACTATAGAGTTCAAGAGCACTCGAATAAATCAAGTAACATGTGTCGTAAGTAAATATGTCATAGTAGATAGTTTAAATGGCAATTTTACACCTGTTTAGGCACGTGTCTAATGCTACTCTGTACTCAGTTACAATGCTAAGAGTACATATATCCTTATCAAAAAAAATATTAATACAGGAGCTATTAAATATCATTCTCCCTATATTATTTTGGTTAATACTTTTGTGAATGGTAAGTTGGTTAGATTCAATGGATTCGATACCGTTAACCACATACTTCATACATCACTTGAGATATATGAATGTTGTTTTAAGTAATGCCTTTGTGACGTCAACAGAAATGAAATATCAAAAGAACTGATTAATTTAACGCAAAAAATGGCAGGTGTAGCTAGGGTCCATTTCATTCCATCCAAAAAAAATTTATCTTCAATTATGGCCTCTGTTGTATAAAATTATACATCTTAGAGCTGTAGAGGAAAATTCAAAATTGTTTCAATGTTTTCAATCGTTTTTACCCCCACCCAACCCAAAAGAACATTCCCGGTAAAAATCAGCATCCAAACTATGATGAACGACAATTTATAGGAAAAACACCAGCTTTGTTTAAATGGGCGCATTAAAAAGTTGTGCATAAAATGAGAGATATTGGTTGATCAAAAAAATTATTTTGCATTAATAGGGGTGAAAAAAAGATCGAATATTGGTAGTATTCTTATAGGGTTGATTGAAAATGAATTACATGTAGATATTTTCCTTTTATACTACGGCAACAAGTGAAAATTTGAAGTAAAAAATGCAACGGCAACCTTTTTGAAATATTGTTACAAAAATATTGATCAGCACCATTTGAAGTATCAAAACAGTGACACAGTTTTGTACAGAGTACGTATATTTGTGATGTACACAAATATACACATAAGATACAATGAGGGGAAATCGTTGATACAGTAATTACCTGTATTATGTTAGACAGACTTTAAATATTACAAATACACACCAAAGTATCAACAGTGACACAGTAACAGAGTACGTATAGTGATGTACACAGATACAAAGTACCAACAGTGATACAGTACGTATAGTAATGTAGACAGACACAAAGTACCAACAGTGACATAGTACTTATACTGATGTACACAGATACAAAGTAAATATACCAACAGTAATGTGACAGACACAAAGTACCAACAGTACTTATACTGTGTATGTAGACAGTGTACTTCAAGTGATGTAGACAGTACCAACAGTGACACAGTACGTATAGTGATGTACACAGATACAAAGTACCAACAGTGACATAGTACGTATAGTGATGTACACAGATACAAAGTACCAACAGTGACACAATACGTATAGTGATGTACACAGATACAAAGTACCAACAGTGACACAGTACGTATAGTGATGTACACAGATACAATTATTTAGACAGAACAGTGGCAATAGTGACGTACTTATAGTGATTTAGACAAGACACAAAAGTGATGTACACCAACAAAGTACCAACAGTGACACAGTATAGTGATGTACACTTATAGTGTGACACAGTACGTATAGTGATGTACACAGATACAAAGTACCAACGGTGATACAGTACAGTGATGTACAGAGATACTAGTACCAACAGTGACACAGTACGTACAGATGTACAATAGTAGTACCAACAGTGACACAGTACGTGTAGTGATGTACACATATACATGATGTGACACAGTATATAGTGATAGTACAAATTACCAACAGTGACACAGTACGTGTAGTCTTGTACAGTAAAAAGTATAGTGATGTGTACACAGATACATAGTACCAGTGACAAAGTAATAAAGTGATGCACACGGATACAAAGTACTAACAAAGGCACAGTACGTATAGTGATGTACACAGATACAATTGTACAGTACAGTGACACAGATACGTACGAACAGTGGCATGTACACATAGTGAATACATACATAGTACCAACAGTGACACAGTACGTATAGTGATGTACACAGATACATACCAACGTGATACAACGTATAAGTGTGATACAGTACGAACAGTGGCATAGTGATATAGTGATTCACAGATAAAAAGTACCAACAGTGACACAGTACGTATAGTGATACACAGTCAAAGTACTAAACAGTACACAGTACGTATAGAGATAAAAAGATACAAAGTACCAACAGTGACACAGTACGTATAGTGATGTACACAGATACAAAGTACCAACAGTGACACCAAGTGATGTACACAGATGACAAAGTAATAAAGTGATGTACACAGCAAAGTACACGGATACAAGATGTACACAGATACAAAGTACCAACAGCACAGTACGTATAGTGATGTACACAGATACAAGTACCAACAGTACACAACGGTGATGTACACATATACATAGTACGTGATACAGTACGTATAGTGATGTACAGATACAAAGTAGGAACAGTAGTGGCATGTAGTACATGACACAGTACGTATAGTGATGTACACAGATACATAGTACCAACAGTGACAAAGTAATAAAGTGATGCACACGGATACAAAGTACTAACAAAGGCACAGTACGTATAGTGATGTACACAGATACAAAGTACCAACGGTGATACAGTACGTATAAGTGATATATACAGATACAAAGTACGAACAGTGGCATAGTACATATAGTGATTTACACAGATACAAAGTACGAACAGTGGCACAGTACATATAGTGATTTACACAGATACAAAGTACTAACAGTGACACAGTACGTATAGTGATGTACACAGATACAAAGTACTAACAGTGACACAGTACGTATAGTGATGTACACACAAAGTACCAACAGTGACGTACGTATAGAGATGTACACAGATACAAAGTACCAACAGTGACACAGTACGTATAGTGATGTACACAGATACAAAGTACCAACAGTGACACAGTACGTATAGTGATGTACACAGATACAAAGTACCAACAGTGACACAGTACGTATAGTGATGTACACAGATACAAAGTACCAACAGTGACACAGTACGTATAGTGATGTACACAGATACAAAGTACCAACAGTGACACAGTACGTATAGTGATGTACACAGATACAAAGTACCAACAGTGACACAGTACGTATAGTGATGTACACAGATACAAAGTACCAACAGTGACACAGTACGTATAGTGATGTACACAGATACAAAGTACCAACAGTGACACAGTATTTATACTGATGTACACAGATACAAAGTACCAACAGTGACACAGTACTTATACTGATGTACATAGATACAAAGTACCAACAGTGACACAGTACTTATAGTGATGTAGATCTACACAATGACAAGGGCAATACTGATATTTGTAGACAAACATGTGAAAATCATAATGAGAGGTATCATAGAGGAGAATGCATTACATGTAGACTTGTCATACTTGACCACAGACAAGTCATTTCAAAATTTGGGTATCCTGATTACATTCGGTATAAAGATGATTCTGCACCATTATATAATAAGTCATACTAATTTCAGAAGGAAACAAATAAAGGCGACAAATGACGCCCATCAAATAAACCGTGAACTATTCTGTAAGTCAATCATTATGCGAACACAACGTTGTGAGAAACACATTGCACTAGACCATAGACTAGATATTTACATTGCGTTTATTTCTGTGGATTATCAAATAGAAAAAGATCCGACGAGTTATGTGTTGTTTGGGTAACTATTTAAAAAGTCAAAAACTAAAAACATGTACATGTACCCTTTGTCATATTATGTTATACCTCTCTTCTTACAATACATACATACATATATATATATATAAAGAAAATAAAGATTGTCTTTAGCTTGTTCAACTTGTTTTAAACCTGTAGGTTTGGTAGTATGTTTTATATACATATTTTGCGATGAAGTGTAAGAGTTTTACTGTGGACGTCATATCATGCGACATTTTAGTTTTCGGCGAAACACTTAAAGAAAAGCATACGTTAGATAACATACACATAATATATCACAATTCTTGAAATCTCTAACTGGTCCATTTTCTGCATTTATAATTATCAGATCAAAATAAATTAGATTTTATATTACTTCCATCTTATAAATAAAAAATAAAAGATGTTAAAAGTTGACTACAGACTTTTAAATACACATAAATACCTTTACGTTAATAATCGATGGAAGATAATTATGTGTGAAAATCAAATAGAGCAGAAAGAAAACTGCATCGGTACGACAGAAATGAATGAAAACATCTCTTAAAATACACTCTTATCGCTATATACTTTATATACTTCTCGTTTAAAGTCTTTATCAACACTGTTCGATCACGCCTCTAACTGGGTCCAATTTAGAAAGACAGAACCAATAGGTTTCTCAGGTGTTACGGAATTCAAACAAACTAATTGCCACTGTTTGCCCTGTGTGTTTGAGTTGTATTAAGTGTTAGTGATAATGAATCTGTAACCAAAGAAAACTTTATTCTTCGACTTAAGACTCAATTTTAGACTTTGAAGATTGGACTAACAAAGCGTGATCAATATTCTACTCAAAACTATGGTTTCTACGATTTGTTTCACATATTGCCATTTGATGTCAGACGTAATGTACGGTATTTTTCTTTTGGATTTACGCTGGTAATCTATTATCAAAACATAAGCAGACGACTGTATATTATTTCAATCATTTAACAGCTAGACAAATACAAAACAAAACGTACTACTAAAGACTGGTATACATTCTTCACTAATATTGAGCTGACTTTTTAAAAATGTTCCCGTGTCATGAGGAATTAAAGTCTCGAAGTTGGAGAAGATAGTTTGGATCAAAAACTGCTTTGCTTGCCAGAACATACACGAATTGATTATTGATCAATATCTGAAGTGAAAATGATCCATATATCTGAGAAACTCTTTACATTCCCAGGTGTTAGACAATCGTCATATTCGCCGGAAAGAACATTTCCACGAGACATAAAGTGCAATGATCAATCGGCAAGATGGATGGAAAATTACCCAATAAAAAAACAAACGGATGGCGAGTCAGTGAAAAGGTTTCTTCCGCCAATACACAACTCTAAACAATTGGAAAATATACATAACATTGACAGATTTAGAAGTGGCTCACCTACATATGCATTAATTGACAAAGGACATTCTCATGAAAAACAGTTTATTTCAAATGAATGTGAAAATCGAGTTGAAATGAAAATATATACCATATCGCCACCTCTACATCCAAACAGTGTTCACACCAACAGAACAGAAAATCTCAATAGGACTAAACATGTACACAATATCGAGGAAACAGAGATAGTAAATCGACCTTCTACACAAGAACATGATGAGGATATAAGGTCGTTAAACGAGTGTCTTAGAATATCTCCCTTTCCAAAACTTCATGAGGAGATGAAATCGTTGTTTTACAAAAATGACGATGAGGATGACAAAATGGTTCGGCGAAAGAAGAAACGTAAGAAAGATAAAAAGGTCAAAGCAAAGCGAAAAATCAAATATTTCAGACGAGCACCTGAACGTAACATGGTGAGGTATACTCCACCAAAGCGATCATTGGAATCTATCAGTGACGAAGACAGCACATATAGACCAAAAAATAGACAAGTGTTGGAAAGCTTCAGATATTCTTATGCCATTGATGAACTTATCAATAAACAAAGTCAAACTAATGTTTCCCAAAGAGCGCACATCAGCAAAATTGAAATTGACCATATGGGAAGAGAAATACGTACAATGGGTCCATCTGTTTTAAACCTAAATTCTAAAAGTGAACGAAGCAGCTCTGTACAGACTTCAACCACAAATACTAAGGTCAGATCTTTAGGAGATTCGAAATATAGTCGAGGGAAATTTTATTCAGGAAATGAAATAAGTACTGTGTCATCTTTACCGTCAACGTCGATCAACGGAAATATGATATTCACTCGTCAAACAGGTAGAGGTACCCTACCAAACTTGCGCAACAGAGGTAGAATTTCGGCAGATTTGAAACCAAGGTCAACAAATCTGCTTCAAGTATTTGGATGAAAATATTGAAACCGAACTATTTCGTAGTGTTTGAAATGGAAATTTCATGCATTGTTATTACATGAGTCAGGTCTGTTCTTTATTCCGCGTAATTAGAAACTTTGAATTATATAAATTTATTCAAACATTGTTGCTCCTTATATTAACCGCCCGCCTCTAGAGGATATCAAATTTGACACCCTACTGAGGCGAAGTTTATCAATACAGACTTATTTTTGTGTTATTGTAGTCAATGGCTTATTCATTTAATTATGAATATATGCTTAATCATAGTTGTCTTGCTTCACAATTAGAATTAAAAAAAACAGTCAAGAAAAGCAACGTACGATGGAAAAATTGATCAAAAATTTCCAACAGTTTAAACATTATAGAATCACAGATACTAAATGATTAAATTAATTTAAAGGGATCATATTGTTACTCATGTGAATATTTTAAAATTACAATTCACTCTAAGTAGGAACTCAATTTCAAATATGGAATTTTAAATATAAAAATCACAGATACCAAAATATTAATCTTCAGGATGTCCAGGATACAGTTTACAAATCAGGTGAATATTGGACAAACACGGACCTCTGGAAACTAAACCAAAACATTTAAATTATTTTTATTTCTCAACTTAAAAGTATGTTCAACAACTCTTGAAACACAATAATTTGCCTATCTGAATCGATCGAATCAGTTATTGACGAAAAAAAGGTTTTGTAGAGCAAATTGTAACCGTACGATTTTACTCTTCAGTTAAGTTTGAAGGTCCAAAATTATCTCATATTTTAGATTTTGTTTAGAATATGCTTGCCAATGAAATATTTCTTCACAATTGTTTTTAAAAGGCATTAGCAGTGTTTTTCAAATAAATGTTTCCTTTTTACTACTTAGATTGATATGAAATAACAAGAGATAACCAAAGACATTGAAATTCTTTAAATTCCTTTGAATTTTGTGAAAGATTGAGAAACCCAGGTTTGACAATTTTTTAATTGCAATTAAACTCAACCTTTCTATTTTTATATAGAATACCACAAATGGTTGTAAATAAAAAAACGTTTAAACTTTACACAACAACATGCAAGTTAAATTAGGTATTTTATATGATACACAACGTTATATTAATGAAAACAATACCAAGATAAACTGCACCTCAAAGAATTATAGAGTAATAACAACTGAATTAATAAATGAATAAAATATGAAAGAATATAATAGTGGTTGGTACTTCTGTTGTGTGTCAAAAATCGTCTGTAGAATATTATACTAATGACTTCGTAGGAAATACACATAAATTACAGATCAACAAGCTACTCATTAAATAATTTTCACAACCTAAACACTTCCAAAAATTATTTAAATTTTCGATTAACAATGGGTTTCAATAAGATTTAAATCTGAATACAAATTAAAAATACTAAAACACTTCATTATACAAGTACACAGAATTGTTTATTATGTGTGTACTACTAACAGCTGTAAATTACATTTGTATGTTTTTGCCTTTGTAGAAATAATGACCGTATTAATCCATAAAATTACAATAATATTATGCGTCACGATCAGTAGGTGTCTTTCATTTAAACTGTTTATCGTGTAGCTAGAGCTGTGTATTGACGGAGAGGATCATTATTATGATAATTGTGGTGTGGTCGTGAAATCAATGCGTGTAAATATTTAAATACATCAATTTCTGAGGTTGTGAGAAATGTCATTTTGAAAACAGTAATCCGACTCTACACATAATTAAATTCTCTTTATTTTTATGTTTTGAAAATTTGGATCAGAAGCTCTTTAATCTTAAATAACATACAGGTATTGAACTACAGATACAAAGACACCAAATAGTGTGTGTGTGTGTGTGTGTGTGTGTGTGTGTGTGTGTGTGTGTGTGTGAGTGAACATTAAAAGTGAAAGTGTTTCATCAGAATTGGTTTTTGTTGTAAAATCTTGCAAGAAATATAGTTAAATTAAACGATGTGTTTTAATATTTGACATTTTACATTTTTACGAGTGTGCTTCCAGCGACATCGAATTGGTTTTGCTAGAGAAAAAATACAAAGACAAAGGCTGTGGTTTGAACCATGAATCTAACTTATACAAAACATTATTCCCACGATTTCTCAGTTTAATGATATGCAAAAGGTAATCTCTACGTCATCTAATATTATTCACAATACCAATGTTTAGTTTTACAAAACAGGGGGTCTTTACCCGGGTAACCGCGGTTTCTCCTCCACCAATAAAAACTGGACGCCATCATATGACTGAAAGATTGTTGAGTATGGCGTAAAACAAAAAAAATCAAATCAAATCAAAATCACAAAACAGGGGCGGGACCAAATACTCAAGGCGACAGTTTCGGTCTTTAACCCTTTCAACCCTACAGCACGCAATAGACTGGCTTAAACAAAGGAAAACAGCATACCATTTCGATATTTAGGGATGTTGAGGTAATCTGAAATCTGATATGCTTGATACCATAATGTCCTGGGTGATATACTGATGTTACAAGTCAGAAATGAGAGATAACCTTTACTGAATCTTGGAAGTCTCTATAATTTCACTAAAAAGTTATCGGCTATCATTACAATAATACAAAAGTTTTCGCGATACAAACATTTTATGTGGATTGTGATTGATGTATAAAAATAGGCGAATGAGGATAAAATGGAGTATATGAAACACGTGAAATGCCACAAAGTGTCCCTGAAGTCAGATGCTGATATGCATTTGGAAGTACTATGTACACGTAGATCGTAAATTTGAACGCTTCTGTTGGAATCGGGTGTATAGTGATGATTGCATGTTATTTGTGTACAGTGAATTATAGAATATAATGCATTTTCGTGTAACAGTGTAATACGATGTACACTCAAAGTGAAGGCTGTCAGTCACGGCAGTATATTCTACACTGTAATACGATGTACACTCAAAGTGAAGGCTGTCAGTCACGGCAGTATATTCTACACTGTAATACGATGTACACTCAATGTGAAGCTTGTCAATCACGACAGTAGATTCTACACTGTAATACGATGTACACTCAAAGTGAAGACTGTCAGTCACGGCAGTAGAATTTACACTGTAATACGATGTACACTCAATGTGAAGCTTGTCAATCACGACAGTAGATTCTACACTGTAATACGATGTACACTTATAGTACAGTCTACAACGATTGTAGATTCTACACTTTAATACGATGTACACTCAAAGTGAAGACTGTCAGTCACGGCAGTAGATTCTACACTGTAATACGATGTACACTCAAAGTGAAGACTGTCAGCCACGACAGTAGATTCTACAATGTACACTTATAGTGTAGTCTGCCACGACTGTAGATTCCACACCTTAATACGATGTACACTTAAAGTGCAGTCTGCCAGGACAATAGATTTTATACTTCAATACGATGTACACTTAAAGTGAAGACTGCCAGTCACGGCAGATTCTACACTTTTCGATGAACATTGTAATCTGCCAGGACTGTAGATTCTGCACTTTAATAATGTTTAAGATTGTGCAGCCACGACAGTAGATTCTACACTTTAATACACACTTGTAGTGCAGTCTGCCAGGAAAGTAGATTCTGCACTTTAATACGATGAACTGTAGATTCCTGTAGATTCCACACCTTAATACGATGTACACTTAAAGTGCAGTCTGCCAGGACAATAGATTTTATACTTCAATACGATGTACACTTATAGTGCAGTCTGCCAGGACAGTAGATTCTACACTTTAATACGATGAACACTTGTAGTGCATTCTGCCAGGACTGTAGATTCTGCACTTTAATACGATGTTTACTTATTGTGCAGTCTGCCACGACTGTAGATTCTACACTTTAATACGATGTACACTTGTATTGCAGTCTGCCAGGAAAGTAGATTCTACACTTTAATACGATGAACACTTGTAGTGCATTCTGCCAGGACTGTAGATTCTGCACTTTAATACGATGTATACTTATAGTACAGTCTGTCAGGACAGTAGATTCTACACTTTAATACGAAAAAAATGTAATGGAACTACAAATGTCAGTTTTAGCCCCTATGTCCCCTTCCTGAAGGTCTAGGGCATGTGTGGCATAGTGCATGTGAAAGGTCATGCCCACCTCAACCTCCTATACATTGGGCGTCGCTCAAAAACCTCACAGTAAGCGCAGCCGTGAATAAGAAATATGGTTCCAAAATGTCAGTTTTAGCCCCTGTGTCCTTTCCTGGGGGTGTAGGGCATATGTGGCATAATAGTGCATGTGATGGGTCATGCCCATCTCAACCTCCTATACCTTGGGCGTCTATCAGAACCTCACAGTAAGCCCAGCATTCTATAACAAATTTGGTCCCAAAATGTCACTTCCTGAGGGTCTAGGGCATATGTGGCATAACGGATGTGATGGGTCATGCCCACTTTCTACCTCCATACCTTAGGCGTCTCTCAGAAACTCTCAATAAGGCCAGCAGTCAAAAAAAATCTTATCAAATCTTATATCCCGATATGTCAGTTTTATCCCCTGTATCACCCTCCTTGGGGTCTAGGGCATATGTTGCACAGTCTATTTGAGAGGCCATGCCCACCTCTACCTCCTATACCTTGGACGTCGCTCAGTGACTCCAGGTAAGTCCAACTATTTGAGAGGTCATGTCCATCTCTACCTCCCATACCTTGGGTGTCGCACAGAAACTCCCAGGAAGCCCAGCAGTCAATAACAAATTTGGTCCCAACATGTCAGGTCTAGCCCCTGTGTCCCCTTCCTGAGGGTCTAGGGCATAGTGGCATTTTGCATGTGAAAGGTCATGGCCTCCTCTACCTCCCATACCTTGGGCGTCGGTCAGAAACTCCCAGTAAGTCCAGCAGTCAATAAGAAATGTGGTCCCGAAATGTCAGTTTCAGCCCCTGTGTTCCCTTCCAAAGTGTCTAGGGCATATGTGGTATAGAGCATGTTAGAGGTCATACCCACCTCTACCTCCCATACCTTGGGCCTCTCTCAGTAACTCCAGGTAAGTCCAGCAATCAATAACAAATTTGGTCCCGAAATGTCATATGTGGTCTAATGCATGTGAGAGGGCATGCCCATCCCTACCTCCCGTACCTTTTGCATCGCTCAGAAACTCCCTGTGAGCTCAGCAGTCAATAAGAAATATAGTCCCTATATGTCAGGTTTTTTTTGGTCCGCTTCCTGGGGGTCTAGGGCATATGTTGCATAGTCTATTTGAGAGGTCATGCCCATCTCTACCTTCCATACCTTGGGTGTCGCTCAGAAACTCCCAGAAAGCCCAGCAGTCAATAACAAATTTGGTCCCAAAATGTCAGTTCTAGCCCCTGTGTCCCCTTCTTGAGGGTCTAGAGCATAGTGGCATTTTGCATGTGAGAGGTCATGGCCTCCTCTACCTTCCATACCTTGGGCGTCGGTCATAAACTCTCAGTAAGTCCAGCAGTCAATAAGAAATGTGGTCCCGAAATGTCAGTTTCAGCCCCTGTGTTCCCTTCCAAAATGTCTAGGGCATATGTGGTATAGAGTATGTTAGAGGTCATGCCCACCTCTACCTCCCATACCTTGGGCGTCTCTCAGTAACTCCAGGTTAGTCCAGCAAGCAATAACAAATTTGGTCCCGAAATGTCAGTTTAAGCCCCTGTGTCCCTTTCCTGGAGGTATAGGGCATATGTGGCATAGTGCAGGTTAGAGATCATGCCCACTTCTACCTCCCATACCTTGGGCGTCTGTCAGAAACTCCCAGGAAGCCCAGCAGTCAATAACAAATTTGGCCGAAACTGTTAGTTTTAGCCCCTGCGTCCCCTTCCTGGGGGTCTAGGTCATATTTGGCATAATGCATGTGAGAGATCATGCCCACCTCTACCTCCCATACCTTGGGCGTCGGTCAGAAACTCCCAGTTAGCCCATCAGTCAATAAGAAATATGGTCTTAAAATGTCAGTTTTTTTTGTCCTCTTCCTGAGGGTCTAGTGCATATTTGACATAGTGCATTTAAGAGGGCATGCCTACTTCTACCTCCCATACATTAGGCGTCGCTCAGAAACTCCCAGTAAACCCAGCATTCAATAACAAATTTGGTCCCAGAATGTAAGTTTTATCCCCTGTGTCCCCTTCCTGTGGGCCTAGGGCATATGTGGTCTAATGCATGTGAGAGGGCATGCCCATCCCTACCTCCCATACCTTTGGCATTGCTCAGAAAACTCCCTGTTAGCCCAGCAATCAATAACAAATATGGCCGCAAAATGTCAGTTTTAGCCACTGTGTCCCCTTCCTGAGGGTCTAGGGTATATGTGGCATAGTGCATATGAGAGGCTATGCCCACCTCTACCTCTCATACCTTGGGCGTCGTTCAGAAGCTCCTAGTAAGCCCAGCAGTCGATAAGAAATATGGCCCCAAAATGTCAGTTTTAGCCCCTGTGTCCCCTTCCTGGGGGTCTAGGGCATATGTGGCATAGTGCATGTGAGAGGTCATGTCCACCTCTACCTCCCATACCTTGGGCGTCGCTCAGAAACTCCCAGTAAGCCCATCAGTCAATAAGAAATATCGGTCAACCTAATCCCAGTGTCTATCCATGCGTCAATAATAGCCTTCATTAACGGCATTTTTAAGTCTTTTTAAATATAATCCACGTACAACATAACAAAAATTAGGAATAATTCCATAAAAGTTAAAAATTGAAACTGTACAACATAAAGAATCATTTATAATAATAGAAAATAATAACGGAAATGTATTAGGCTAGGAATGCGCCGTAAAATTTGTGAAATGAACGCGCCCTATCTCATGAATATTATTGACGGCTGGTATTGACGGCTGGTATTGACGGCTGGCTTGACACTAGTTAAAATTGGGACAGAATTTTGGCCAACCTCTAGGCCTATATCCAGTACCCTCCCTACATTGAATTATGACCTCTCCATCGTCAAAAATATCGTTGATGGATTAATTCGGAAGCCCGATGAAGTATCCTCCAGCTTCCAGAGACAAAAATCGTCATTTCCCCGTGGTCCAGGGTATGTTTCCCAGAAATGTTCAATTATTAAATACCAGAAAGTTATTTTTCAAATTGCAACTCGTTTTATTTCTGCCCAATATTGCATTAAACTAACATGCGTATCATTTTTCGAAAATAAATTGAGTATCAGCAAACACATATGCATGAACTAACGTGATGAGGGAGTTTTAAAATGTGTCCACGTGTGATAATTTACGTCAATAAGTGTAAGGGCACATACATAATTGTGCCCCCCCCCCCGTTTCAAAAGTGGGGGCATGTGTCCTCGCTGCCCCCACACCTTTTCCCACGCCCTTTTATATCTCTAATGTATAACAGTTTTGTTGGTACACATACTTACCTGCTGACACAGATATTACCGATTTTTTTTGTCCATATATTTATCGGCTGATACTTAAACTGTTTTATTGGTAAATATATTTATATTTATTTATTCATTTCAACAATCTTAAATGAAAATGTAATTATGGGCTCATTTTTATTTTCTAGGAATATTAGAGTGTGTAAAGAGTGTGATTAAAAACCCGGAAATCTTTATACGTTTTCAGTTCTAACATTATCATCCAAAACATACATCCGGTTTATTGGCGCGCCATTTTTGACATCAACCCAGACGACAAGACACCAATTTATTGCCATAATATTGGTTAACTTTCACAGATGATGGTATATATACTTGTAAAAGTATAGTGCATATGTTAACACAAATTAGAGTTATTCAAATAATGCTTTTTTGTTAAAGATTTTCCGATAAAGTACACAAAAATAAACCATTTTAAAAAATAAGCACCGCAAGATTTGTTTACACACTGTGGCCCACATTGGCCACAATCACTCAGTCACACAAATGATACGATCAAAAGATGTGCATGTACAAATGTCACATGAATAAGCGCGCTGTTCAGTGTCTGGATGGTTGAAGATGTAAATCAAGTATGGTGGTCCTTCATATTATTTGATTTTAAATTCATGATGATGATTTACAGAGTACTTGTTTGTTTTTGTTGTTTAATGTCCCACTCAATAATATTTCACTCGTATGGAGACGTCACCAAATGCCGGTAAAGGGCTTCAAATTTTGGCCTATGCTCGGCACTTACGGCCATTTAGCAGTGAGGGTTCTTTAACGTGCCGTCTCCTACTGTGACATGGGACCTTCGTGTTTACTGTCTCATCCGAAGCACAGGAAACCAACCAGCCGTAAGCTGGACTGGAACTCATGACCTCACAATCAAGAGTCGGGCACGCTACCGACTCGGCCAAGCCGGCTCATTTACAGATTACAAAAGGGATGAAAAGTTTCCATTGCACCCAATTTAGAACTGAATAAATACTTGTACATTTACACTATTCCCACTGCTTTTTCAGAATAGGTTTTTTTTTACCCCATGGGTAGCAAAAATAGGGTACGAGGATAAAAATCAAGGGTACACATAGAATACAAACATGGTGTTTATTCTGTCAAACACTCTACACCGCGATAACATTGACAAAAAACACTGTTATTTACAGTGATTTTCTTTCTAACTATAGTTTCATCATACCCAAAATGTCACTCTACACTATGGCGGCATATTTCTTTGACATCAAGAAACTCGGTGTTACACCATCAGCTGAAGCGTTTTGGATTAAACTTCTCCATGGGGTGCCAACATTAACTATTAACTACATCCTCATGTCCTACAGGTTATAAACAAGCTGTAAATCCCATGTCTTGTTAGACAGAGAATATTACAGTCGCATCGGTAACGTCCTGTTGTACCCATGCATATAAACTCTTCCCTTTACTTATTGTTGTTAATAGTACTACTTACTAAAGTAATGACATGAAACTCTGAAAGTTACAACATTCTTTTCCGAGAGCTTTGAAATTGATTTGCCCATCCCAAGCAGACCATTGATGTGTCGATCATCGTTGGCTGCATGCCGAACTTTTACCTTGATACAGTGTAGTAACTGTTGATCGCCTTGAAAAAGAACTTGTCAGATTAACTTTAGTTACATTTTTTTTCCGACAGAAATTACACAGTTATACTGGTTGTCATAGATGTCACAGTAGTGTAGTAAAACGTAAATCTTTCACACACATACACACAAAGACCATCGAAATTGTTAACAAATATCTTAATGTTTTTAACTGTTAACTTTAATTAGATTTTACACTGTTAATTTTACTTAAAATATGACGAACAGAAATATGACTCAAACACTTTCGAGTGTTCACCTGAAATTGACACCAGTCCAGTGATACATTGTTTAAAAAAGTAATACAATCAAGTATTTCAGAATAATATTTTATCAAACATTAAAAAAAATAGTAACATTCAGTGCTCCAGACAACTTTCTGAGCACTTGGATATAATACCTATCATTTCCAAACCCAGTGGGTATTTTTACCCACAAAATTTCTGTCATGTGGGTATTTTACAATTCTGTTGCCATATCATTACCATTGATCTTACTATAAAGGTTTGGTTGCTAAATTACCCATTAATTATCTGTATTTAAGTTTAACTGTCTGTACAATGTAAGTCCACAATTTAAACATCTGGGTTTGTGTCAGCTTAACTGCATTGTCATTACAGATCTTTAACACACATTATGACCAAATTCCATTCAGAAAAAGTGAACTCAATATTTTCTCTCACTCTCAGCAGGTTTCAGATCCAACGGGAGCCCACCAGATTACGTCCCTTTAATTTCTGGCTGCTGCAAACAACTTGCGCCACCATTTTCAGTAGTTCCAGTTTAACTCTATCGTGACCTATTAACATATGTAGAGCGCTATTTCAATCGTGCTATTCTACTTCGACTACCAACTTGTGATATTGTTTATTACGAATATTATTGTTTATTCCGAATATTAACTTTGGTATTATTTTATTTTTGCAAGCATATTTTGTGATTTTTAATCATCCAATTGTTTCAAAAGCGCAAGTAACTGCAGGTTTCGATACAACTGAAATTTGGCTCTAATCATAAATTATAGCCTAGTATGTGGTAAAAACATTGGTAATTATCGTCCATATAGATCCAGATAATGTGAAAATAAGATACAAATAAAATTTTTGCATTTAAATCAGGAAATATTAAATAAACAAGTGATATTAAGACAAAAAAATCAGTTCTCTCTTTTTCTTGCACACATGGTCTACACTGAAATATTGGACTACAATTGAACACCACATATGCCTGTGGCATTTTAATCTACTTTGTTGTTTTTAAATTTGATTTTCAATTGTCAAGTAATTGTCGAGAAATCTAGATATAAATATTGTATAACAGACTCGTAGTTTTTATAATCATTTCATGGACTGCCTTGGTATTGTTTATTGGGATAATCATTTCATGGACTGCCTTGGTATTGTTTATTGGGACAGCATCCCGCTGACAGGTGAAGCACACTTGTATGATGACTCAGCATGATATATCTGGTCTTGAGAAAGAAGATTGATTTATGCTGTTGGTAATGCACACCAATCTCGGAGAAAGACTTTGGAAAACTATCAATATATGTACTAGTACTAAATCTTAAATTGTCATATTTCTTCACTATCTTTTACCGATTCACAATGAAAAAATTATCAAAAATATAAAATACTACAAATTTTATTTATATTTATTTACACATGTGAAAATTATAAATTAGTTAAATTGATCGGTTTTTCTGTTAGTAGTCCATATCACCCAGTCATGCACATTTACCACTCATAGATAACCGAAACTACCATCCTTGCATGTAACATATTCTCAACCTTGATTCATGGTGTTACAAGTGCTTTAAATTGCGATAGCGGTAGGCTCCCATTGTGTTTAATTTTATGCTTCAGTTTTGATTTGCATTAGGTATCTTACACATGGATTTTAAATCGCTTGCGTATCCATTTATTTTTTATGCATAAAATATGCAAATACGCAGCTTATCTGGAGCACTGAACATTGTATAATTATATTGATAGTTGAGTCGCGCACACACATATCTTTGTGTCTTTGGCTGAATACACGAATGGAAAAGAAGTGCACAAGTTATCTCCAACAATTTCATAAGAGGGATATAAAAATCAGGTGTGGAATATTGCATCTTTTTTTTTAAGATTTTTTGAATTTATATCACATCAATAAAGATGTATATCTGCCCTTATTAGGTCATCTGAGCCAAAGACGTCTTTCGTCTGTCCTCGTCTGTCTTTAACATTTACACATTTTTGACTTCTTCTCAAGAACCAGTGGGCCAAATTTAACATATTTGGCATATAACATCCTCATGTGAAGCTGCATAAAGTTTGTGAATAAAAAGGGGCTAGGGCCCATAGGGGCCCCAAAAAGGACAAACATTTGGTCCTTAGACAATTCCTAACAACTTTCTCATATATCTTTTTTTGTAAAATTTTCGACATTTTTGACTACTTCTCCAGAACCATTGGGCCAGTTTGAAGCAAAATTAATTGGAAGTGTAACCATGTAAAGCTGTATAGAGTTTGCTAAATGAAAAGGGGCTAGGATCAAACATGGCTGCCATGGCTGAATATACTTGATTTAATGCATCTTTTTCCAAAATTATCAAACCTAGAAAAAAACCTGTTACCTGAAAATGAGCGGATTGCAGAAATCTACCAATATTTTATTTTGAAGGAAATTGTCTGGTCGACCTGTATGTGAGTTATTTCATCATTTTTATGGATTTTTCATGTTTTTGGATGTTTTTTGACATTACCTTGAAAAGTATAAAAGAAAGTGACTGAAGCAAAAATGTTCAGCACACAAAGAGCTACAAAAAAGTTAATAGGGACGAAATTGCTGGTTCGACCCTTATGGGAGTTTTCCTCTTTTTAGTAAATTTCTTATGTTTTGGACAGTTTTGTCCTATTTATGTATCTTGAAATAGAGAGAAAGTGAAAGAAGCAAAAATGTTCAGCAAGCTAAGATCTATGATAAAGTCAAGAGGTCCAAAATTGTTAGGTCGCACCTTATGGGAGTTTTTTATCCTTTTATTGTCAAATTTGAAACATTTTTTACTTCTTCTCAAGAAACAGTAGGCCATTTTTAACCAGACTAGGCTTGTATCATCCCCACGTGAAGCAGCATAGAGTTTGCAAATGAAAAGGGGCAAGGATCCATAGGGGCCTCAAAAAGGACAAAAACTTTGTACATTTTCTTCTCATGAACCATTGATCATACATGTATGACTTTCAAATTTTGTATGCATGATTAAACAGTTGGTATCTACAATGTTTGCGAATCAAGAATAAATCTGTCGGTTAATGGTCCACTAGGGGGCACTTGAATAACATAAGGTATTCACATGGCTTAATAACTCAAAACTGATTGACTTTTTATACATAAAATATATGAGAAAGCTGTTAGGAATTATCTAAGGATCATTTCGACAAAATTTCAAGGTCATGGGGTCAAGGTCACAGACACCTAAGTAAACAGAAAATACAATGTAGAAGTTTTTTTGGTAAAATTTTAGACATTTTCAACTTCCTCTCAGGAACCAGTAGGCTAATTTTAGCCAAACTTGACTCGAAATTTTTCTCAGGTGACCGTTAAGGCCCATTGGGCCTGTTGGTAATGTTTTTGGCTGTTTTTTAATATAAAACAATGAGCAGATGACTTTCAAATTTTGTATGTACAATTTTTAAGTCAATATCTACAAGGTTAGAAAATGGAACCTGTCAATAAACGGTCCACTGGGAGTGCTTGAATAACAGGGTACAGTTGTATACAAATGGCTTAATAACTAAAAATTGATTGACTTTTTGTTTACAAAGATATATAAGAAAGTTGTTAGGAATTATTTAAGAATCATTTTGACAAAATTCAAGGTCATGGGGTTAAGGTCACAGATACCTAAGTAAAGAGAAAATATAAGTTTTCTGTCAAATTTTAGACCTTATTTTTACTTTTTATCAGTGGACTGATTTTACCAAAATTTGACAGGAAATATTCTCAGGTGATCATTAAGGCCCATAAGGCCTCTTGTTTTCATTTTCAAAAGTCAATAATTTTTAAGTAAATGATTTTAAGACATTCAGAAATGACAAAAAAAAAGGCATTGGTATGGATCACCTTTAAATACATGTAGCCTCAGTGTTATTCAACCGATCGTCGACGTGTCATCATGTAATCATTCCTGATTAAAGAATACCCATGGCTTGCTATTAGGGTTTGGAAATAATTAGTGTTTTTGGATTTTGTTACACAGGGACAATTCTTATTGCGTATTGAAGTGTCAAGTCATTCATTTTGAGAGATAATCCTTTACACTATTATTCATATAGCGATAGTGTTTTTCTAGTGTTGCACACTAAAAATCACCATGTGACACCATACCATACAGTTGCCGTATACTGTGTCTCCCTCTACACCAAGCAGTGTTTGACAGAATAAACACCACATTTGTACTGTACATAAAATTAAATCAAAAGCAAAAAACATTATTTTACTCATCTCAATCGAGTCCATACATGGGGATCGAGATCCCTTTAATAGACACAAAATGTCTGTGGACCCGATGTACAAATGTAGATATACATGTATAAATTGTAACATGTGGATAATGCACTGTGTTCAACATCTATTGACAACATGTAATGATAACATTGGAATCCAAGAGTATTTACATGTAGATACTGTGTAAAAATTGCATAATCAAAATCTGTAAAGATTTCAAATCATTATTTCATCTCAGCACCCTACTGTGAAGTTGAAGTCTTCAGTCAGGACACTGCAAGCTGTGTTCATTGGTATGTGACCTTCAACTGATAAGAATCATGCAGCAATGTGTGAAGTTGTTAAGATCTTGGAAAAAGTGTAACATTCTCAATACTAAATTTTGAAGGTTAATTGTTTTATAATCATTGACACTATTTAAAGAGTAAGGATGGGACACAGGGAACTGACATCGTTGTAGTGTTACCATCATAATGACAATAATATGAACTAAGGCAATGCCTTGAAAGCAAGCAGCAGCTCCTTGTTTTATAAATATGGGAAAAAGCATTCATTTGGAGACTATTTGTCTCACAAGAGTAACACCTGTCCGGTAAAATGACATCACAGTTTAATTGTGATGTCGAATGTTTAGAACATAAGCACTTCCGCAAAAATATGACCATCAAAAGTCTCAAAGACGTTTGATTTGAATAGAGTAACTGGTGAAGTGTCAGGTCCATCTTTTTGGCTCTATATAGTATACAGCTTCTGACACAGTTCTGTCACTTTTTTATGTTATGTACAAATGTTATCTATGAGTTTGATTTGCGAACGGCCTTTGGTCGTTCGAGCTGCGCTTTCTATGATAATGTGATAGGCATCCTCTATGCATGACTGCATGTGGTGTGTTTTCTTTTTCTAAATGTTTTGTAATGAAACTGCATTATTCACGCAGGTTTTTGCATGTCTGGGAACACTGATCTAGTAATGTATCAATTCCAGGTTCAGGAACAATGGGCTAGCATTTGAATATAATGGCAACAGGATATAACTCACCAGACAGTCGTGATGATCATGTTATTTGCACTACAGAACATACCAAGTTGTACTTGTCAAAGAAAAAGAATCCGACTAGAAAAGCATTTATCATTTCAAAGAAGGACTTGGAGAAAGGTTTGAGTAAATTTCCATTACTTTTGGATAAAAAGAGTAGGATTGTGATAGGTTCCTTTCGTTACAGCTACAATTTCTTATTGAAAACAAATGCATACAGTATCATGGGTCTTTTTTTCCTCCAGATTTTTAGCTGGTATTGGACTATATTATTTATAATCAAAATTCACAAATCATATCTTTTTTCCCCAATTTTTACAATAAAAAAGAAAATAGTAAAATAAACAAAACAAAAAAATTGGGACCAGTTTGTACAAAAATTCCCAAATTTGAGCTAAAATGCCACAGAATTCCCAATTCCAGCACCATGGGCCATGTTCCCAAAAAGGTCAGAAAAGGTTCTGAGTACCTGTATCACATCACTAGTTCTTCTGGTCTGATAGGTCTGTTGTGCTACCATTTTGGAAAGTCTTTGGCATGACTTCCCAGAATGGAACCTGAGATTTGCACTTGCGAGTCAAATGATCTATCTCTAGACCACCGCAAGCAGTGATCTACAGGTAACTCAATTCATATATGTGACCGTCTGAAATCCACGAGTGAGCTAATGAATGATTTCTTCCCGATATATATTGGTCATTTCTTCAAGAGTTCAGCAACAATGATTATAAACATGATTAACATTAAATGATTGATGAAATCATTCCATATCATTCTTAAATGTCTAAGTTTGCCTTGTGAGCAATAATTCTGCTAGCCTTTAGTCTCTTTATGTTCTCATTTCATACCTGGACTAGATGTTGGAAAAAGTAAGAACAACTGGTTTGAAAATGCCACGGTGAAAAAACTGCGAGAGAAAGGAGGTAGCATTGATGTATTGCAATCCCCAGCGACAGATAATGATTACGTATCCAGTCTTACACCAGTAACTTTTAGACACCCTGAAGGTAAATTTTGTTTACTAGTATATCCCTGCCTTTCTAAACTCTAAAGACGGGGGTATATAGGACTCACTATGAATAGAGATTTCTTGAATTGGACAAAATAGGTTTATTCATTAACAAAATTGATTCAAATTTCCTCATAAAGGCAATATTTTGAGCTGTCATGCGGGAGATCCATCTGTCCATCTCGTTTCAGGACCATAACTTCTGATTGCATGGTGCTAGGGAGCTGATTTTTGGTATACAGGTTCCTCTGCATGGTACTAAGATTCCTATTGATTTTGGGTCAGGTCCATTAAAGGCCAAGGTTACAGTTGCATTAAATAGATTTCCTTTATGCTTTCTCATTTCTGGACTACAACTTCAGATTGCATGACGCTAGGGAGCTGAATTTTGGTATACAAGTTCCTCTGAAGGGTACTAAGAATCCTGTTGATTTTGGGTCAGGACCATCAAAGTTCAAGGTCACAGTTGCGTTAGATTTTCTTTATGCTTTCTCGTTTCCAGATGATAACTTCAGATTGCATGATGCTAGTGTGCCAATTTTTGGTATACAAGTTCCTCTGCAGGGTATAAAGAAATCTATTGAATTTCAGTCAGGTCCACCAAAGGTCAAGGTCACAGTTGTGTTAGATAGATTTTCTTTATACTTTTTCGTTATTGCATGATCACAGTACTGCATGCAACAGTAACAAAATGCTGTTCTCCTTTTTTTCGGGGAGGTATGCTGCCTCTGGCGGCTCTCTCGTTTAGCTTATGCTATTGTGCCAATTATAGCATTTGATTTTGGTTTTCAGTCTTTTCCAAAACAAATATGATTTTTACTTCTAAGTTATTATATCAAGCCTTTAAAAGGTCTGACTTGGATTAGACACATCCTTCTGTTTTTCAAGGCAAGTTATCACAGAGTCACAGCAAACAATTTTAATTATAATAATTCTTTAACTTTCAGGTACTTGATCATATATATGTAACTATGTTGTTTTATACTGGGAAGATGGTTGTTTGTATGTTCTAACTTATTTGGAGTGACTGGGGTAGCATATTGTTATACATTCTACACTGTGTACACTTTTTATATTGTATGTCATATATAAACTTTCAAACATTGTCGATCTCTCATAAACCTTTTTGTCAATTCTCTTCAAATGAGCAATGTAACATACCTAGGATAACAATTACAAGAATAATGAATTTCCTGACACCTGGATCCTTGTGGATAGAGTAAGTCCCCGGAAAAGTGATGAAACCCTTTCAGTCTCCTATTGGATATGTAATGACTACTGTTTCTTGACAGAGATCACACCGGAATGCTCAATACCACGGACTTTCCGCAGACTTCTCAACTCGCAATGTACACCGTCACCAAGACCATCTTTTGCTTGGATGCCACCATCTATTGGAATCAGGTAAGCTTTGTCGGCTGAGCTGCCAACAGATTCTTTTCTTTTAATGTTTGACCATTGTGTATTTTGATACAGTCAAAAGTCATATAAAAGAAGGAGAAAAGTATCCCGCCATATAGTCTTCATTGTTTGCCTGTCTGTTGTACATTAGATTTTTATTTGGCAGGTAAACTTTAGTATGACAGAATTTTTAGTGAGGATTCAATTTTGGCATTATTAGCGAGAGTGTTGCAGGGATTACTATCATCAACGTGTGGAAAAGGAAAACTTAAAAGTAGTGGGCAATTAAAACCATCATGTCTTCATTTGAACTCCATGTTGTCAGTTTAATGAAAGAAAAAAAGTTAAATGAATAGCAAATTTGTATCTTTATTTTATTTATAAAATGACAATAGTTCTTTTTATTTTACCAAATTTAGCCCATTGTAATGTAAAATTCCCAATTAAAATGGTACAGGACCCTGTCCCAAAAAGGGACATTTATCCCCAGTATTGAGATCGCTTTTAAAAGTTGAATATGATAAACATTTCATTCCACATCGGAGATAATGTAAGGCCAAGTAAAAAATCCTTCTGGTTCTCAGACACCACCGCGCTCAAAAAGAAATTGCCGATGAAACCATTTTATTCACATTTCATAAAAAAAAATATCACCGTCGCACGGCAAGTAAAAATGTCAGTCATTTCAAAAGGCTTAGGTTTTGAAAATGATCCATTTCCTTCTATTTGTAGTTCTAAATGCATTTCTAAAACCCAATTAGAAACTAAAATAATTATTTTATCGACAATTTAACATGAAAATCTTTACCTCATGCCTGAAAATGTCACAGAACACATTATGTGTTTTCTGCTGTTGCTTGCAGTTTATGGAGGAACTGGAAGTTGGGTTTTAAATGAAAGAACCGATACCGAACAGAACTGAATTTCAGGATGTGTTAAAATGATGATACATGTTACACTATGTAGTGTATAAAAGTTTCAAAATCTGAATTAAATATAGGTGAATGATAAAAGTAAAATTAGATACTATAAATAAAAGTTTTAATGAAATACATAAAAATGAATGGCTATTGTATTCAAAAATGAAACTTTTGGAATTTGCATTGAGTTTTAGACACATAGTAGTTACATTTTGTACAGCTTTGTAATTTAGTAGTGATAATGATTGATGATAATTATATTGATGCATTTACAATTAATTTTCTTGTAGTTTCAAAACATTTTTATGTTTTGATAAATATATAACCTTTTAGCTATTTTATATTTTTGTTGATATTTCAGTTTTAAAACCAAATGAACAAGACAATCACACAACTTTTTGTTACAATTTATTGAAGGTCTCAATAAAAGACATTGTTTTGTTACATAAAGTCCTCTTATTTTCTTGCCTTCAAGGTATATAAACAATAATTTGGAAATAAAAATTTAAAATAAAATACGTACCTTTTTTTTATTCATTTCAAAAGGTTTGTTTGTATCAATGCGAAAATTCTTACATCCACCCCTACACTAGGTAATATGCTACCATCGGTAGTGCTTACGCTTTATTCACTGTATGGGAGTAAGTAATCTTTTTAAGTTATGTGGAAAGGTATGTTTTGTATCATTTCGAAATTCTTTCAACCACTCTTACATCAGGCAAAATACTACCGTGAGTAATGCTTACACTATATTCACCGTACTGGAGTAACTAATCTTTTTCATCGAAATTCTTACAACCACTCCTACACTAGGCAAAATGCTACCATGAGTAGTACTTACGCTTTATTCACCGTATTATGTTTTTCATCATGTCATTGGCTGTGTTAAAAAAATATTAAGAAACAGGTCTTTACATAGATATATGATACCAAAAGGAGTTGCCCATGGAGAGTGTATTTCAGAAATATTATCTTTACTGCCTAACCCAGCCATAAAAAAAACACCCAAAAAGTGCAGTGTATTCAAAATGCAAACGAAAGCCGGGGGAAAAAAGCAGAAATTAAAGTTGATTTATAACTATTTATACTAAAGGTTCCCCACACTAATTGCGTAATTGACGGCGTGATCTGTCCTGCCAGAGGGCAGTCATTACCAATGGCTGGAACAGAGCAGGAATGCTCGATAATTAACCACTGTTTTACACTTCTGGTAATTGAAAACAATCATGATCAATAGCTAATATTCATTGACGCTTTTATTCACTTTTAGAATCATCACTGTGTTTCATTCTTACAATATTTTTATCTACCAATAATATGAAATAATTTTACCATCGAAAAACATTTTACTTTCTGTATATGTAGAACATATAAGTATTTTGGCATTGTACATTTGTTAATTTCTGGGGGGATTGAAATGTCAGGATCAGCATTCTGACAATGGCAAATAATAACTTGACATTGATGTTTCTTACATGGTTCCTTCTTACATACAGCTACATGGCGATAAATATCCACATGCAGAGCTTGCTCGCGAAACTTGTGGATATATATTGCACATGAATAATACTTGGTTTGTAATTGAAGCAAGCACATGCATACTATCTAAGACAGGGTGAATATAAGTATGGTGATTTAGGGCAAATCTAAGACAGGGTGAATATGTTTTACCATAAAGGGCGAAAATAACCAGCTATACAGTAGTATGATATCAACTTTATATGGTTATCTTTCTGAAGACTTACCTGGTATATTTTATATGGTTATCTTTCAGAAGACTTACCTGGTATATTTTATATGGTTATCTTTCTGAAGACTTACCTGGTATATTTTATATGGTTATCTTTCAGTAGATTTACCCGGGATATTTTATATGTTATCTTTCAGTAGATATACCTGATACATTTTGTATGGTTATCTGTCTGTAGATATACCCGATACATTTTGTATGGTTATCTGTCAGTATATATACCCGATACATTTGATATGGTTATCTGTCAGTATATATACCTGATACATTTGATATGGTTATCTGTCAGTAGATATACCCGATACATTTGATATGGTTATCTGTTAGTAGAAATACCCAATACATTTTATATGGTTATCTGTCAGTAGATATACCTGGTACATTTGATATGGTTATCTGTTAGTAGAAATACCCAATACATTTTATATGGTTATCTGTCAGTAGATATACCCGGTACATTTGATATGGTTATCTGTTAGTAGAAATACCCAATACATTTTATATGGTTATCTGTCAGTAGATATACCTGGTACATTTGATATGGTTATCTGTCAGTAGATATACCCGGTACATTTTATATGGTTATCTGTCATTAGATATACCTTGTACACTTTATATTGTTACTTTTCTGTGAATTTACCCGGTACATTTTATATGGCTATCTTTCAGTAGATATACCTGGTACATTTGATATGGCTATCTGTCCGTAGACATAACCGGTAAATTTTTATGGTTATCTGTTAGTAGAAATACCCAATACATTTGATATGGTTATCTTCCAGTAGATATACCTGGTACATTTTTTATGGTTATAGGTCAGTAGATATACCCGGTACATTTGATATGGTTATCTTTCAGTAGATATACCTGGTACATTTGATATGGTTATCTGTCTGTAGATATACCTGGTACACTTTATATGGTTATTTGTCAGTAGATATACCCAATGCATTTGATATGGTTATTAGCAGTAGAAAAACCCAATACATTTAAGTGAAATAAAGTCAAGGTTAAGGATTATATATACTTACAATTATTAAGCAAAATACATGTGTTAGTGTGTGTGTGTGTGTGTGTGTGTGTGTGTGTGTGTGTGTGTGTGTGTGTGTGTGTGTGTGTGTGTGTGCGTTCATGCATGTTTGTCTGTGTGTGAAATATCCACAATACTACATTTCTTGTATTACATTAAGCACTAATGAGTAAGTTTTAATTTACAGCCCTGTGACAGATGAGAAGTTAAAACAAGAGGAAATTCTGGGTTTGTCACAAGAGATTCTGGTCAAGAGTTTAGGGATCAGTTTTGATGATTCTCTAGTGACTTGGACCAGCTCCTTAGAAACACCTACTACAGCTGAACCCAATCTAGAAGGCAAGAGTTTTTAATGTTTTATTGATATATCTTTGAATGACCTATATCTTTTGTTTTCAGAATATGCAAACAAACTCTAATCTCATTCAAATGATTGCATTGCACTAATAACTACATACATACTGGGAAAAGAAAAACAGCATTTGTTTACAGGTCTAAAATTGAATTTGCCAGATGGGCTAGGGGGACTGAAAGGATTCCCTACTGTAAAATTTACTCTCAAGTGTGAGTGGGGTAGCACTTACATTTAACCCTGGAATGAAGATTTGGTTGACTTTGAAGGTTAAATGAGTCGATTGTATTTATGCATCTGACTTTACTGATTTCAGTGTTATATATGTTCCCTGTGTAATCTCTTTGAGATTAATACATACGTTTTCTGATTGATTATATACATGCAACTGTCAGGGATTTTCTACACTCTTTTGGGAATTGGGCCTGGGCCTTAAGAATTGGGAATTTTAGCAACATTTAGTTGAAGTTGGGAAATATAGAAATACACAAAATTGTTTTAAAATACAAAAATCTCTTTAAATTCAGTTGGAAAATTTCGACTGCAAAATGGGAAAAAGATGCTTTTTTGCATTGGGCAGGAGGCCTTATTTTGACTCCCTGTGATAGGGTTGAAAATACCCGACTGTGCACTTGTTTGCACTATATATGTATTGTTATATAATGAAATGTGTTTGTATTTTCTCTATATTGTGCTGTACAATGTAAGAAGAAACAGGTTGAATTGAATAGTTGTAATAAGAGGAGATAAATTGAAAATTCTAAAAGTAAATCTTCAAATACAGGTTTATACATGTAAATGAAATAAAATCTGACACAATTTTTAATGCATTGTATTTTTATCATATAGAAGTCCTATGTTATAAAATTCTAATGTTTTGTCATAGCGTGTGTGGCTTGTCTACCTCCTAGGGTGAGGACGGAGAAATTCTGACTTGTTAAAATGGTAAATATGCCTGTCCAAGGTGGAAGAACATATCTTTATTAACACTCCAAAGATTTCAGTTTTAAACATTCAATGAAATGAAAGAGTGCTTATGGTGTCAAGGCTTGTTTGAGCTCTCTTTATCCCTAGGGAAAAACAGAGTTATCTTTTTATGGATTATAATTTTCTTTCACGGTCAAATGTGGGAGAAATTATTTTGCAGCCTGTAGCTATAAATCTACTTGGAATGTTTTCTTTTTGTAGAATTGTCTCCTGCTGTTGAATATAAATCTGTAAAACAGAAGGTAAGTCTGCATCGATTATCAATAATTAACTTAATTTTTAGGTCACATTGATATGAATCATGCTGAAATGTAGCTTTTAATCATTTTCATCTGCTCAAAATCATGGATGCCAATTTTCTTCAGTTAGATATGTAGCATCTATTGGTTAAGGGTAAACATGTAAATTTCATTATTTCTGTATCAGGGTTTTTTTCTTTTTTCTCTTTTGATAAGTTGTGGACTCTTTGACCAATAAGATTTTTTTCACTCTTTGGTGTATTCTCTCCCTCCTCCTCCCCTCTTTCTGACACACATTTTTATTTTATTTGCTGGATTGCAAAACACATTCAAGTCTAGAAATTATGATGTCTGTCTGTCTGTGTCAACAATAATGTTTAGTTATCTAGTAAAACAATTTAGAGTATAATGTGTTTTCACATGATGATAGATTATCAATTTTGATGTATAACAACCATTGTGATCAGTTTAGACATTAAAAAGATGTCGGGGTGATTATTACTGCAAAATATTGATAGACCTAGTGTCAGTTGCAAAATGTTGATGGGGCTTCTTGTGATGAAATCATGTAAATGTCAGGATAGACCTTGCATCATTATTATTTATAGACTATATTCATAATGCACATAAGGTTTTCTGTCCATTTACAGAAGATAACCTTATACTCTAATTTTTTAGATTCATTCCATAAATGATTTCTATTGTTTGCCAATAGTTTGTCTGTTTTGTACTTTTTGTTGGTGATCTAAATTTATCTGGAAGTTGTGCGAGGTATAGGTCTTAGATAAGACGGATAGAAATTAAACTCTTTGAGCTCTTATGTCGGGATTTTTTGGAGCCCAGTTGCATGTCTGGAAGTCCAGAAACTTGCTCTTATAACATGTTATTTAAAAACTCTTACTACAAAAACATACTTTAAAGTATGCCCAGTTGGAGCCCAGTTGCATCTGGAAGTCCAGAAACTTGCTTTTATAACATGTTATGTAAAAAATCTTACTACGAAAACATACTTTAAAGCAGTCCATGCACTTGCTACATGTAGCAAGGTATACTCATGATCAGTTTACAAGAATATCAGTTGAAATTTATGAAAGTGCCAGATATACCCCCCAAATTTTCAGTAGCCACCTTGGCTAACACACAGTGAAATCTACTAGCCCAGCTCAGGTTTTTACTTGCCATGGGCTACTGGGCCCTTGTAATTTCTATCTCTGTAAAATATATTGCCTTGCACAGATTCCATGCCTTACTGAATCTCTAATACTTTTGTGACAACAAGTAGCTTGTCATCCCTGTTATGATTTAAATTAGTTGTGTTGTAAACATGTGTCCATTTACTTTGGTACACCTATAGCTGTGTTTGGCTATTATATGGAAGCTGAAAATAATTTTGATGAAATATCAATTGTTACAGTTCAACTATTATAAATTCATGTTTTGTTTTTCTTGTTCCAGGGATTACCTAGGGCTCTATTTTCCCCTGGTCCTGTCCACTCTACTGAAGAATCTGATGGTAACCTTGACTCCACAGCAGAGGAAGCTCAACAAAACATTACCATAGAAACAGCAGTTCCAGTGTCAAATGTTAAGAAGGAGAACACTAGTCTAGATTTTGACAGTATGCCATTGTTTTCTCAAGACTTGCATCACGATGAAAAAGATTCTGAGATGATGGTTCATGAACCTTCACACACTGAAGATCAGAGGTCAGTTCCATCAGAGGCAGATCTGTCAAACAATGATGCTGCCTTCCAGTATAAAAATAGAAACAATGTCTGTTCTAAAATAAATGCTAAAGTTGCATGTGTACCGAGAAAACAGTCAAAAGATGGTAACAAACAGGATGTCATAACTAACGCCCTTTCAGATTTCTTTGATCCACCATCAAAATCTGTCGGAAGGAGGAGATGTGCACCAAGCAGAGGTAAAAAACGAAAACTAATGGAAGATTCACCCTTACTGGAGTTTCAAATTGAAGACCGATTCTGTTCAACTCCAGTTGAATCATTAAAGACAGTCAAATCTATCCTGACAGGTGAGAAAAAGAGGAGGAAATCTAAAACTGACCAAGAAGTAGAAAGATGTCGTAAACGAGTACGATTTTGTGACCAAGGAGAGGATATGAAAGTGTTAGAATCTCAGACTGAGAACAAAAAGTCAGCAGAAACTGATATGGACTCCTGTTCTATCAGTGCTAGCTCTTTAACAGATACAAAGTGTAACAGAATGTCTAGCACTGAAACAACTCAAGATTCAGTGGTAGTAGATGATTTATTTACTCAAGTATCACCCACGGCACTTGATGAAATGTGTTGTGTAGCTGGTATAGAAAATGAGGAAGAAAATATATCTCCTATTATTGAAAGTCAGAAAAGATTGAGGACATCTAAAAACAAGGACTTTACTGACATTACAGCTAAATATAACTCCTCGAAATGTTTTGTTACCGGGAGCAAAGGCGACCAACCATGTGATATTGGTATTAATGGATCTACAAACACAGATATTGATATTTATGAATCCCGAAAAGGAAATACTGTTACAAATGGGTCTACAAAGACAGATACTGTTATTTGTGGGTCTCCAAAGACAGATATTGTAATAAATAAGTTTAACAAGACAGATACTGTTATTAGTTGGTCAGCAAAGACAGAGAGTGCTATTGGTGGGTCTACAAACACAAATTCTGTTATTTGTGGGTCTACCAACACAGTTACTGAAATTTTTCGGTCTACAAACTCAGGTATGGGATTCAATCGATCCACAAATACAGATTCTGTAATTGATGGTTCTACAAACTCTGTAACTGGACATATAAATAAAGTGACTGTTATCGGTGGATCTAATGGGTGTATAAATAAACTGGCTGTTATTGGTGGATCTACAACATGTACAAACACATACACTGGTATTGGTGGCTCCATAAACCCAGATACTGTTACCTTTGGCTCTAAAAACATAGCCACTGCTATTGGTGGGTCTACAAATATTGATACTACTATTGGTGGATCTACAAATATTGATACTACTATTGGTGGATCTACAAATACTGATACTACTGCTGGGTCTATCAACATAGTTACTGGTAACAATGTATGCACTTCCACAAGAGAAGAAAAGACCATGATGGAAAATAATAATGAAAGAACTGAATTGAGAATGATTTTAGATAAAGAGGAAACAACAAACCATGGAAATATCTTCACAGAAAAATCCAAATGTGCATTAAACAATAAGCCTCTAAGTTTGAGAGGACGACCCAGAAAGTTCTTGTACCCGACCACAAAACAGATTAAAACTACCTGCCCCCAATCTGTGTATGGATTTTTATCTAAGTGTGAAAAAGTGGTCAAAAATTCAGGATTATCAGCGTATTTAACAGATCTAGACAATGAAAATTGCAGCAAGTCTGTAATGAAAGTAGAGTCTGATTATTCAGTTTCTGAACCTGGCAACAAGATGAAATCAGAGTCAGATGATTGGAACACTGACAGGCTTTCTTTAAAAAAGAGTCCTAGACAGCAAAGTAGAAGACAAAATCAGAGCAATGTTTCAGGTATATTTCACACACACACACACATATATATACACACACAGTGAAATCATTATCTCAAAATTCACGGGACCACCCGTTTACTTCAAGATATCTGAAATTTGAGATAGCCAAAATTTTCAATTCACATATTTCCCATTCTTTTTGGACAATGAATTTACCTACCGTATTTTATGGCCTATAGGTCGATATGGGGGATAGGTCGAATGGCCGATTTTTGGCAAAAATCCAGGATTAAGTATTAGATAGGTCGAAATGGAGGATAGGTCGATGTCGGCAGAGATGGAAACATGAATGGAAGAACACAAAAAATGCATCATTTATGTTTAATAACTGGTGCTAACACCATGGTAGCCTATTAAAATAATCAGAGTGATCAGCCTATTTTACGGTAGAGTATTAAATAGGAGTGATTAAAAAGCATATAAGTTGCATCATATATATATTTAACATCACTTATATTACTCGTGTGTACTGATTATGTATACAAGCATAGCCATTATGTTACCTGTCAAATCATCATTAAATTCTTTCTTTATGCTGTTTACCCAAGCGACCTCAATCCTTGTCTTATCCTTACATTGACCTAAATTATTATGCTGCTGCAATTGTCAAACAATTAAATACTCAAGGTTTAGTGTCAATTAATTTATGTAACTCTTTTTCCAAAACTTTCCCAACTTCAAAGACTGCCGCCCGATCCTTATCAGTTGAAGGTCACGTTCCAGTGAACACAGCTTGTAGTGTCCTGAAAGTCTGAATGAAGACTTCAACTTCACAGTGGGGTGCCGAGATAAGGGAATCATTCAAAAGTATAAACTGTGAGGTATAAATATAATGTAAACGATGTATTTTTATTACGCAGTTTCTGACACAGTCTTGAATCCCAATGATATTGTAACTTGAAAGATCATTATTTTGTCACTTGATTATGAACACAGTGCATTACGCACACACGAGGTCACATTTATTAGTCCTATTAAGTGTAAATACAAATGGGTGTTTGGAGTAGGCCCCTAGATTATCCCGTGGAAAATTTTGAATTACGATGTTAAAAATGAGGAATTGCAGATACAAGTTAAATATTTCACTGTTTTTTAAAGATAAGTCGATGCGGTGAATAGGTCGAGGTCACAACTTTGGAGAAAAAAAATATCGACCTATAGGCCGTAAAATACGGTACTCAGGGTAGTGGTTAATTCAAACTGGTTTTAAGCAATTATTAATTACACTTTTACCTTTGCTCATTAATGGGAGTTGATTGTCCTGTTTTTTGCAGGTAAACAAGTAAATCTATACAGTGATATTTGCATACAAAATGTAATCTTGAATTGCGGAGGGTAGTTTCGAGATAATAAGTGGCAATTCTATAATATTTTGATACTTCAGACCAGAAAAATACTTTGATGAAATAAGCGGAATTTCGAGATATCCAGAATAAAAGTAGCATAAATATATAGTTTAAAAAATCGGAGCTGACATTTGACTTTGATATAACTGCAATTTCGACTAATCCAATTTTGAATTTGAGATTTCACTGTACATTATTTATACAAAGAGAAACGAGTCTCTGTGTTTCAGTTATGATGAATGAAACAGTGAATAAGAAGTTATAGCCATGTTATCTCTGATAAGACTTAAAAACCAAGGTATGCACATGGACTCATCAGCCACTGAAAAACAATGGACTCTTCTGTAAATCAATGACTTAGACCAGTCCAAGTGTGTCATTAGGGAAAAATTGGTAATAAAGAAAAACCCTCACTGCATCAACTCATAGCACAGGTCAAAATTTGTGGTCCTTTTACAACTGCTGTAGGTGTCCTTATAGAAATGTACAAGGCGGTGAAAAATATTAACGCTAATTTACTGTAAATTGTAAAATTTTGTCATTTATTTGGGGTTATTTAGCCAACTGATTAGATTGAATGTTCATGTATATTGCAGGCTTTGAGAAGTTTACTTCACTGTACAAAGTAGGAACACAGGATAACGTACAGGTAAGAACTAGGATACCTTGGATGACAGAGTCAAGTAATAAACATTTGATTGGAAATTAGTAAGAATTGTTAACATCTTTGATCTGTGGTGATTTTAAAATGTTTATCAATCTATTTGTGCCTTTCCAAATGGAAAAAACAAACAACAATACTTGCAGGGCAGGAAATATTTTTCATAATACAAAAAGGCACTGGCATTTACCCTTGTCCAGACATGAATTTTTTAAACATAGATTGTTTAAATTTTGAATTGTGTTTTATGCCACACTCAACAATTTTTCAGTAATATGGTGACAGCCAGATGATGGAGTAGAAAACCCAGTTACAATGTACCCATAACCTGAAACTGGCAAACTTTCTTAAAAATCAGCTTGAACCTGTGCTGACCAGAAGTGAGAGACTTCATGGTTCAAAGCAAAATGCTCTAACCACCTGGCCACGAAGGCCCAAACAAAGGTTGTAATTAGCTGATGATATACTGGCTTCACCCTGGTATGACCATGTACCCTGTCATGATATTACATGTACATATTAACCCTATACCAGTTCCTCACAGAATGGTGTCCAAAAGGGTTGTGTCATTACAGAAGTATAACAATGTTCCAGTAATTTTACATTGGCCCAAAGTATACAAAACAACTGACAAAGAACAGGAACAATTTGCAAACAAGAAAATAAAAATGGCATAAATGATTAAGATGTTATTTGATGCATTCATGTACCAAATATATCACAATTTTCATTTTTTTTGTTTTTAGGTGGATTTCACTGACAAATTTGAGTATGATCTTGTATGTAAATCTTACGATTCAGTGTCTAACAAGATTTTAAACACAGATAAAATGTGTGATAATGGTAGCAGAGTAACAGAGGAGGTGCTGTCGCCATCATGTACTCTAAATGATAGTGGACAGTGTACAGAGGCAAGTGATATGGAATTGAATGATTTATTTGACGCATATGAAACAAGTAACAGTCCAGCTAATGTTGAAGACAAAGCTGTAACTAACATGACTGTTGAAAAAGATGTCTACTCTTGTGAAACCAATAACTCTCTTGTAGGAGATTCCACTTCCTGTGAAACCAACAACTCTCTTGTAAGAGATTCCACTTCCTGTGAAACCAACAACTCTCTTGTAAGAGATTCCACTTCCTGTGAAACCAACAACTCTGTTGTTAGAGATTCCATTTCCTGTGAAACCAACAACTCTCTTGTAGGAGATTCCACTTCCTGTAAAACCAACAACTCTGTTGTAAGAGACTCCACTTCCTGTGAAACCAACACTGTTGTAAAAAATCTCACCTCCTGTGAAATCATGTCTGATGAAAATGGTGTCACGTCCTGTGAGAAAAACATGTCAATCATAAAAGATCTCAGTTCTTGTGAGACAAAGACAGATGCTCATTTACATAACAGAACTGAAGCTGAGAAAAAGATTCATTGTGACACAAAATCCGTTATAAAAGCAAGAAAACTGATGACTGACAAGTCACCCTCAAATAATACTCTAATAGATAGTGTTAGGGGAGTGCACACAGTAGATGAACCACATGGTGACAAAAGCACAGATAGCAATCATATTACAAATACGAATGAAAGTGACACACTTAAATTACATGTAAATGATAATATAACTTATAATGATGACAGTTTACATAATGGAATGGCAAGGAAAGAATTGAAAAACACCGTTTCTCAACATCAGAAAGAACAATTCTTGAATGAGGATAAAAATGTAATAGTACAAATTCAAGAAAATGAAAGAGACTTTCAAAAGTCAGGTTCTGGCTTCAAGTTTGCTGGTTTTCAAACTGCAGCTGGAAAAACATTAAATGTAAGTGATATGTCTCTAAAGAATGTGAAAACATTGATGGAAAACTCTGATGAGTTGTCAGGTAATGGAGAAAAAAGTTGTCCTGTAACTGTTGATTCACAAAAGTCTTGGATGTATAATAGTCCAGAAAAGACAGATGTCAGTTTAAAATGTGCTGGGTTTCAATCTGCAGCAGGAAAAATGTTAAGTATGAGTGATGCTTCTCTAAAAAAAGCCAAAACATTGATGGAAGATTGTGATGCTTTGTCAGATAATGAGGGAAAATGCTGTACTGTAATGGGTGACTCCATTAAGTCTCAGAAAATGTATAAATGTGGAAAGAAGTCTGGATTTCAATCTGCAGCAGGGAAGACATTAATTTTGAATGAAACATCTGTAAAGGAAGCTAAATTATTAATGGATGAATGTCGTGACTCACTAAGAGTTGAAGGGGAAAGTTATACTACATCAATTGATCAAGCAGTTAATAAATGTGGAGATATGACAACTGTTGATAATATGTATGCTGACAGTCAGACTGCTGTAGGTCCTGGTTTTCATACTGCTGGGGGTCCTGGTTTTCAGACTGCTGGAAGTTCTGTTTTTCAGATTGCTGGAAGCTCTGGTTTTCATATTGCTGGAGATTCTGGTGTTCAGACTGCTGGAGGTTCTGGTTTTCAGACTGTTGGATGTCCTCCTTTTCAGCCTGCTGTGGGATCTGCTAAAGGTTATGGTTTTCAGACTGCTGTGGGTCCTGGTTTTCAGACTGCTGAAGGTTCTAGTTTTCAGACTGCTGGGGGTCCTGGTTTTCAGAGTGCTGGATGTTCTGCTTTTCAGCCTGATGGTGGTACTGGTTTTCAAACTGCTGGAGGTTCTGGTTTTCAGATTGCTGGAAGCTCTGGTTTTCAGACTGTTGGAGGTTCTGATTTTCATATTGCTGGAGATTCTGGTTGTCAGACTGCTGAAGGTTCTGGTTTTCAGACTGCTGGGAGTCCTGGTTTTCAGACTGCTGGAGGTTCTGGTTTTCAGACTGCTAGAGGTACTAGTTTTCATACTGCTGGAGGTTCTGGTGCAGGTGTTGGTTTTCAGATGGTTGGAGGTACAGGTTTTCAGACTGCTGGAGGGAAGGCCTTAAAATTGACAGATTTATCTTTAAAGAAAGCCAAATTATTGCTGGAAGAAAGTGAGGATAACTTAATTCAAAATGAATCTATCATGATTAATGATCCAAATTACCTAGGGAAAGATAATTTTACTTGTGACACAGATTACAAGGACAACAATGTTAGAACCCAGTCTGATAGAACAAATATTCAAGGTAGCTCACAGCTAGTGTTTAACACAAATAAGGGAATTGTTGCTCAGGAGAAATTAAGTTACAGACCGTCAGAATACAGCAGGGAACATGGAGTACAAAAACAAGATATTTTATTGAAATGTAAAAGTATACAAAAGGGAAATAACTCTATATGTGATAAAAGGAAGAAGAATATCTTTGCTGACATATTTGAGGAGTTTGGTGGTTGTGAACCTGACAGTATGAACTCACGTGAAAATGGGTTAAAAGATGTTAAATCTTTGGGATTCCAAACAGCTGGAGGGAGTAGCATAGGATATCATACAACTGGACGGAATGACATGGAGTTCAGGGGGAGTGCCATGGACTTCAAAAGAAGAGGAAGCAGTGTTTCAGGGTTACAGAATGGTGGGAAAAGAACCATGTCCGTATCTGTGGAGCTAAAGCAAGGTAATACAGGTGAAGATAAAACTAGTCAAGACAAAATTAATGAAAACATCAAAAATGATCTGGAGGACACTGAGGAAAAGATAACTCAGATGTTTTCTTGTGTTAAGGATAAAACAGCAAGCATTAAACCAGGTACCAGCAGATCTTATGTCAATACTAGCAGTAGAGTCTATAACAGTGATAGTTGTCCTATGAAATCAGCTACTCTTGCCTCAAAATTTCCAGTAGGATCAAAAGTACCCAAAGGATTCAGACCATTTAAACCCCCTAAAATTGTCAAGAAATCAGAAACTAAGGCAGTATCCATTGAAAAGGACCCCAAGCAATGTAGACAGAATGTGACCTGTTGTAACCAAGCACTAGTCTCTGCGTCTATCAGTGTGAAAGATAAGAAAGACACGCATGAGAAATGTACACAGAATTTGAACAATATTAGCAAAGTACAACCCACTGAGTGTATGAATGTAAAAGATGAGAAAGACACGCATGAGAAATGTACACAGAATTTGAACAATATTAGCAAAGTACAACCCACAGAGTCTATGAATGTAAAAGATGAGAAATGTACACAGAATTTGAACACTATTAGCAAAGTACAACCCACTGAGTCTATGAATGTAAAAGATGATCTACCTGAAAAAGAAGAGGATGAAACTCCTGATCTTGATAAAACATTAATGAATGAAATATTTCAAGATGAAATGGAAGCATCTCAACATTTCAGTCCAGAGTCTGGTAAACCTATGAAAAGTTCTGTGGGGCACATTTCAGTCAAGTTAGAAGTGGATTTGAATCATGAGTCTGTTAGTACATGTGGTAGTTTGGATAGAACAGAAGAAAATACCATATCCAATGCTGATGCACCAAACAAGACATCAATTTATGCTTTAGAAATAGGTCAAAAATGCAGTGAACAGTTCAGAGTCTTGGCAACAAATCATGTCACAGCTGTAAAATTTTGTAAATCTAAAGAAAATACAGCAGATAGTGAAAAGTCAAGGAACCTGAGTGACAGTGATACAAATGAACAACTTATAGCATTAAATGAGCTAGGTATCATCGATGATTGTTTTGAAAACTTGGTACTTGATGTAAAATATACAAAATTTCCACATTGTGCAAAAGAAAAAGAAATCCTACACTCTGTACAGAAATGTAATGAGAATGAAAATAGAAATATTGACATCGTAAATGAAGGTAATACAATTCCCCAAATTTGTCAGACTGTACAAAATCCTGAAATGGTTAATACACACAACCCCAAACCTTTGTCTGATGTGTTCAAAACTGCTTCTGGGAAAGCTATTGATGTTTCTACAATGTCAGTTACTGAGGCCAAAAAACTTTGGGATAACTCACCTGATGATGAGCCAAAGAAGTCGTTTGTGAAACAGAATACACTGTCTACAATTCGGACCGATTTAAATGAAATGGAAAGTCATTTTGTATTACAAGAATTTTTGAATGATGATGGGTTTCAAAGTCAAACTTTGAAAAGTGAAAAAGAACACGATAAAATGATTATCAATACAGACAGAGATTCGACATCTAGTTTAAATGAAACTTGTGTCAACAGTAAGCAAGACTGTCCTGAAACAAATGACGATCAAGAGAAATATACAGATACCAAAGTTTATTTAGATCACAGAAATGATGACACAGTGGATTTAATGCAACCTTTTAAATCTGCTTCAGGAAAAAAGATAGGTGTATCTGTCTCAGCTTTGGAAAAAGCTAGAGGTCTGTGGAATACTGCAAGAGATGATACATCTAGAGAAGTGCTAAATACAGGTACAACTGAAGATAATGTATGTAAATCTTTAGATTCCAATCTATCTAACAGACAAGAGTCTCACAGTGCAGATAAAGCAGAGTTGCCTAGTCAATTGTCACAGTATGCTGGTGTGTTTCAGACAGCATCTGGCAGGGACATAGGTATATCTGAAACAGCTCTGAAAAATGCAAGACAAACATTAATGGAGGATAACTTTGGTGATAATGAAGATGAAAGTGTGTTAGATGTTGAATCAGTTGATGTAGCTAAATGTTCAAAACTATATGCAAGTGATAGAAAAGTTAATAAGACTTTAGCACAAGTTGTAAATGCTGGATTTGATGTTTGTGACAGTAGATCAGAATATCTTAAAAATGTAGATGAAATCAAAGTAGATAACATTTCTGCAAGAGGGTCTGTCTTTTCTCCTTTCCAAAGTGCAAGTGGGAAATCTATTTCAGTGACAGAAAGTGCATTGCAGATTGCCAGAGAAAGCCTCCATAATGAGGACAGGAAAACTGACCCTACTCATGGATATTCAGCTTCCAAAAGACATTTGATTTGTAGTAAGTCTGAAAATACCTCACCCAACAGAAATATTCTTCCAGGTGAAAAAACTAATATAAAACCTTTAAGTGGATCAGGTAAATCTTCTCTTACGTCATGTAGGGAAGCAAGAATCTCTGAAAAGGCAATGGCATTGCCTGGGGAAAAACTGACCAAAGGTAACAGCACATTTCAAAATGTGTCACATGACAAGACATTTTCAGGAAAGTCGCCTTTTCAAACTGCATCAGGTAGTGATGTGACAGTTTCTAAGACTGCATTACAACATATCTTGAAAGAGAAAACTAATGATTCAAACAATGTGAATAAATTCATGGAAAACAAGGCGAGAGGAAATGTTGTTCCTAAAGAAAGTGATGTAACTGTCAACTTGGAGGATTTCTTGGTTCCTGATGATTTCTTTGATGACATTGAGATGACACCTGACAAAAAGAAAGTCAAACAAGGTATTGCTCTTTTAAATGTATTTGATGGCGCTTTTTCACAGAAATTCTTTTTTGTATTTTCATGCCTCCGGTTCATAGGTCAGAGGGCAGTATATCATTATTTTTTCCATGTTTTTGCATTATTCCATCAAATAACATGGGACTCTCTCTCAAAGTTAGTAGGATGCTTTATAGCCATGACACCTTGGGTGAGTTCAATTTTGGTTAACATTTCAACAATGTTTGCCAGAGTTATGGTACTTTATGAATGGTTTATAGTAGATCTCTTGTCTTATGATATACAACTTCTAATCTTTTGGTATACGTCTACGGTGTAAATTATTGTCTTATGACAACCTCTCATCTTATGATGTACAACCTCTCAAGATACAAATGTATACAACATATCACATAATATACAACCTTTCAAGGTATACATCATATGATATACAACCTCTCTAGGTATATGACATATCTTGTTATATACAATCTCTCATGATATACAACATACAATATACAACCTCTCAAGGTGTACAACATATCTTATGATATACAACTTCTCAAGGTATATAACATGATATACAACCTCTCAAGATATACAACATACAATATACAACCTCTCAAGGTATACAACATATCTTATGATATACAACCTCTCAAAGTATACAACATGATATACAACCTCTCAAAGTATACAACATATGTTATACAACTTCTCAAGATATACAACATACAATATACAACCTCTCAAGGTATATAACATATCTTATGATATACAACCTCTCAAAGTATACAACATGATATACAACCTCTCAAGATATACAACATACAATATACAACCTCTCAAGGTATATAACATATCTTATGATATACAACCTCTCAAAGTATACAACATGATATACAACCTCTCAAGATATACAACATACAATATACAACCTCTCAAGATATACAATATACAACCTCTCAAGGTATATAACATATCTTATGATATACAACCTCTCAAAGTATACAACATGATATACAACCTCTCAAGATATACAATATACAACCTCTCAAGATATACAATATACAACCTCTCAAGGTATATAACATATCTTATGATATACAACCTCTCAAAGTATACAACATGATATACAACCTCTCAAGATATACAATATACAACCTCTCAAGATATACAATATACAACCTCTCAAGGTATATAACATATCTTATGATATACAACCTCTCAAAGTATACAACATGATATACAACCTCTCAAAGTATACAACATATGTTATACAATCCCTCTAGGTATGTTGTTTGTTTCTCATGCTTTCATGAAGACCAAAAGTATCCAAACCCTGACAAAAACAGACTTTCTCCTTACATTGTTCTACTTAGACATCATTGTAAAGATTAAATGTAACTATAGTATAAAAGTATTGCTTATAGTTAAAATACATTTCCAAAATTTATATGTTCCCTATAATTGTCTTATAGAACCAGTGACAGAGTTGAAAACTGAAACCACAAAGGGGTTTACCACAGAGCCTGAAAGTAAGACATATAAATTGATCTAGTACATTCCAGTAGTATAATTACACACTGTTGTTGATCTTGAACAAAATCTCCAAAAAAAATAACATGTGATGTTGTACAGAAGAAATTGTTTATGATAAACTTTACATCATTATTATTAAATTCTAATGTTTTTGTTTATAATTGTATATTCTTCAGCTAATCTTACGTATAGACATGTACATTATGTTTATGTTTTGCTTACTTGTGTTTAAATCTGTTTATACACTCCAACATCCAAGCAATGAACCTTCTATTACAACATTCACTTATTTATGTATAAATGATTTGGTATTTGGCTCCTTTCCTAGTTTACTACAGACATATAGATCATGTAGATGAAGGGTACATAATCTTCTTTGTTCCTGGCTGTGTATCTATATGGTTGTTAAACATTAATTTCCCCTTCCTCACTTTTCTTAATCATAATCAGATACAGCATCACAAATATCATTTATTGTATTAATGGCCATTCTTATGTACAAAAGTTTACTATTGTTGGAAAAGAATTTTCTAAGTTTGAAGAACTGTTTGCAACTTCATTGCTTTGTAATGCAATAGAAATAAAATGTGTTAAACTCATCAGACACTGAAATCACATTTGGACCTGCCCTTTTCAAAGAATGGTTAAGTTCACTGTCAGGATTCAGGGATGTGTGATTAAGAATCAAAATTTTATAATAATTTTACATGCTAGATGAACCTCATTCTTTTTTAATGCAATTAAATGTGCTTAAATCAAAGGTCAGTTTATTTGTAGCACAAAGTGTCTCCTTGATAAAAACTATCACATTTTGTAACAGTTTTTGTCATTTCTAAATTTCATACTCAGGGATTTACACAACTCTGGATCTTGAGTATATTACTCCCAAAAATGATGTCTGGACTCTCAAATTCATCACCCCTGCATCCACAGGGACGCACAATTTTTTGATTTATTAATTTTAGTTTCACAGCTGTAAATGAATTTGTTGTACATGTATTTCTTATCCAAAAGTTTTGTTTTTTTTTGGGGGGTGGGGGGGGGAGTTGAAGTAGTGACTTATATAATAGCTATATGTAGGTATATATATAGATAGCTAGGTGTATGGGAACTCCTATTGTGTTTATATATGTAATCCTTTTTCAATTTCTACATGTTTATTAAATGCAACATAAGTTTGATCTCATGGACTCCCATTTTTTCTGTGTAGACTCTCAAAACTTTTATTTGCAGTCTCAGTGACTCTCGAAATTGATAGGCCATGTAAATACCTGATACTATATCTTTACTGATGTATAATGTTTTATTTAACTTTGGTATTTTCTGTGCACACTAGTATATGTCTATATTTACAGGTGTGACACAAGACAGGCAGGTAAAAAACTTTCACCCCAAACCAGTACATTGTCATAATTTGCATGGCAAATACCAAAGGTAAAAATTCCCTATGTATAGCTGTTCTCATTAATTTGTGTATTCTCGTTGATTTGTGGGGTCTTAAATAGCGTGCATAAGTTTGCACAATTGTCAATGTTTGTTTACGATTGAATTCAAATAAAAAGACATCTCCTGACTTTAGATGATGTGGTGTGTCTATATATATCTAAAATGGGGTAAAACTAAGTTCATCTAAGGGTTGCTCACACTTTACTGACATTACTTGCCCCTGGGGTGGGGTGGGGTCAAAATATAGGACATTGCAATATTAAAGTTTGGATTGTGGTACAGTAACCAAACTTGGACTGTAAGTTCATCTAAAGGTTGCTTACATGGGGGTGCACTTTACTGACATCACATGCCCCTGGGAGTGGGGTGGGGTCAATTTATTTGCCAGCATAGAAATTTGTTGGAACCTGGGGCATTTGTGTTTCACAAACACATCTTGTTTAAATAAAAATAACTTGTTTGAATAAAAATAACTAAATACCGATCCCTCTAGATTCCGAAAACCGGACAAAAAATTTTACAGCAAAAATGTGTGAATGTACTTAGAATAACCTCTGAATACTGACATTACCTTTGATGACTTTTCTAAGCTGTTGTGCGTGTGTATAACATGCTGTACTTCCATTGATATTTAACGTAATTAACTGGATGTTTGAAAACAATTTTCTATTTGAATAAAACAAAAGTACCAAAGAATTTTTCTATAATTACATGGCACACTTCTCTTTCCCGGAACATAAACAAGTATGCACTATCGATGTACATCACTACATGCATAATTACAGAAATAATTTTCTGTTAAATGATGAGTTTAAACAATAAAAATCAATCATAGGGTTTGTTGTATTATAACATTAATTGACAAGCTATGGACAGTTTAATTCATGTCCTTCAACATATCTGGAGATATGTACCACAACTCTCAAGTCATAATTACAATTGGTATGTGATTTGTTAAATAAACAAAATTCTGGGTTTGTTTGCAAATAATGTAAAAAGTATGAATTGGTGGAAAATAACATTGAACAGATACATGAGGTATCACCTCGTTTGAGGACGAGTAAGCAGTACACATAAAAACAGGAACGGACAGTAAATATCACCAGTGTTTAAAACTGGAATTGACGGAATTATTGCCTTATGGTTAACTTCCAAATACCGAACCCTCCGAAAATCAGACAAAACTAATTCAAAATTGAAAAACTTGGCCAATATTGAAGTCACATGACCAAATTGAAATTCAAACATTCAAGTGAGAGCAGCCACCATTTGTCAAAACAACTTGTCCAGCAGACAAGTACATTTAGAAATCAACTTGTCCGAGCCAATTCTGACCTGGTAGTGGTACAGGCAATCTGGTGGTTATTTCAAACCCTGTAACTGAAGTATACTTTCAATGATTTTTGTTCATTCCTTCCTTTATTATGATGTGAATCATAATGTCATTCCCTTCATTTATTCTCTGGAATTTTAATATCACACAAGTCAGATCATATTTAATAGGACCCTGTACATATTATTGTGTGTGTGTGTGTGTGTGTGTATGTGTGTATGTGTGTGTGTGTGTGTGTGTTTCTCTTTGAGTTGGTGTACATACATTATGTATTCAGTAACTATTACCGATGTTGATATTGCAGACAACCTTTGACTTCTGGCCCTGGTATACAGAGTAGCACAAACAGTAAACAAAACAAGTCCTCATTCTCAACTCCTTATAAGAAATGCACGACCACACAAGTCACTAGGTCAGAGAAAGAACAAACAGTTACATGTCAGTCCAATACAAAGAAAGTATTACCAGTATTTGTGTCGAAATATCAGCCATCAAAATCAGAGACTGTCTCTATAAATACTGTAAAGCAAACGTCATCTTCAGGAAGGAACTCTGTTGCTGTAGAGAAAAGTCATCAGAAATATCAAAGAGAAAGTACAGAGATTATTTCTAAAAATACCACACAGAACACTTTCAGAGGAAATTATGTTGCTGCAGAGAAAAGTATTAGTAAATATCAAAGTGAAAGTACAGAGATTATCTCTAAAAATACCAGTACTACACAGAAACCTGCATGTTTAGGTGGAATTTCTGTTGCTGCTGAGGAAAGAAATAATAAATATCAAAGTGAAAGTAGAGAAGGAGGGTGTCCAACAAGAAAACAAAAGGGTGTTAATGTCAGTGATAATGAATCAGTGTGTAGAACAGTGAAAACTGAAAGTAGACATTGGTGGATGAAACAGATTATTGATGCCAGGCAAAAACAAGAGGAGATAATCCAAAATAATTCTAGGAAGAAAGTGAGACCAGTGATGGGGAGATTATTTACGATAAAATCAACAAATCATCAAAATAAAATCAAGATAAGAGATGTTATCCAGCTTAGTCATGACTCGCTGAAAAATAACATAAAGGTAGTTTTTGTATCACTGTACACATGTATCTGGTAGAAACACATTCTGTTATCCTTAAGTCATTTTGTTTTTAGCTGAAGTGCCACTTTTAAGGTCATCAGAATTACTTAGACATGTACATTATTGTACTACAATCCATTGCTGTCACTTGTGGTGCATAAACTTATATAACAGTTTTTAATATTTTATAAAAATATATTTTCAACTCATCAAGCTTTGTAGTCACATTTAGATTCATGCAAATTGGTAAATTGCCTACTGTTATAATTCAGGGAGGAAAAAATTAATATTGCATGTAAAGTTATAGTAAGGTTTAAATTGTAAATCATACACCCCTGAATTCTGACAGCGAAATTTACATTGTACCTTTTTTTTAAATGGATGAGTTCAAATCTGGCTATAGGTGTCAAAGAGTAAAATATTTCAAAAACTTTTAAGTTAGTACTCTTCAAATTATGTTTGTAGCATCTATAGGGTATGAAAAACATAAGTTTTGAATCACAAAATTTGTGCCTAGTTTTGCTTCAAACTGTATCCATGACTTCCTTTCAATTCTTTTTTATTGTTGTTTATTTATACATTCTTGTTTCTTATTTTAATAGAGACAGAGAGTCATGAATTGTGTTGGCAAGTCTGTGGCAGATGTAAGTGCATCAACTTCAGCACAGTATACTTTTGATTTAAGAGATCACTATGGCAGTGATGTCACACATGTGTACACAGGAGATGGGGCTTTTCTAGTGCCTAATGACAAAGGTAGAGCAGGAAAGGAAGAGTTTTACAGGTAAATATGTCACAGACTTCAAACCTAGCCTAGCCTTTTTTCTACCTATCATGAAAAATGTCCTTTGGAGACACAATTGGGAAGTTTAACAGGAATTCATTTGTGTTAAATTGGAAAAATTGTTTGCACACACGTGTGTGTGTGTGTGTGTATCTATATATATATATATATATATATATATATATATATATATATATATATATATATATATATATATATATATATATATATATATAATGTAATGAAATCCCCCAGCAATTATTCATTTTCATTACGATCATGGTCTTTTCACCAACTTGGGATTTTTTTCATCAAGTTGCTCCCGCTTAATTTTCACCCTTAGATGAGAAGACAAATTTACAGTAAAAGTGAAATTTTTAAGCCAAATAACTGAAGAATGTACATGTTCATGCATGTCATAGATGAGATTTTGATCATTTACGGCAAATTTAAGACATGGTGAATATTTTTTATGTCTTAAAAGGACGAAAAATAACCAGGGCAAAAATGTCCAGGTATACAGTATAGTGATCAGGGTAAGATGACATATGATATGTAGTGAAACAGATTAACAGATAGATATATAAATATATGCATAAACAGATGGATCAAAATCAAAGTAAAACACATAATAAAATCTATTTTTATCCTGTTCGTCATGTATCAGTAAAACATCCATTTTTCAATAGGGCTTTTTTAACTCTGGATGGTGTTGATGCCAAGCTTGTAAGTGAGTCCTGGTTCATGAACCATTATCGTTGGGTGGTGTGGAAGCTAGCGGCATATGAGATTACCTCTCCTGAAAATTTTGGTGGAAGGTGAGTTTTTAAGCTGTTGATTTCTGGTCAGAACATTACATATTCATTTAAGAGATCAAGGGTTGTTGGTATGTTTTGTTTTTCTCCCTTTTTTTACATTTGCATTTTTAGATTCTTTTCTAATTTGGTTGTTTGTTTGTTGTTTTACATACCATCAAGAATCTTTCACTTGTATGGAGAATTCACCAGCTTTAGGTGAAGTGCTACAAAATTTGGCTGGTGCTATGGACTGATGCCATTGCAGTGAGGTTTTTTTATGTGCCACGCCTTACTCAATTTGGGATTTTGGGTCTAAGTCTCATACGAAAGACCTGTGACATTTACTCTGTATACCTGGCGAAGGAACAGCCATTACCATTTTTAAAGTCTTTGGCATGACCCGGTCTGGGAATCAAACCCGGGACCTCCCGCTTGCGAGTTAAATGCTGTACAACTAGACTACTGCAATCATTTCCTGGTCCGGGAATCAAACCCGGAACCTCCCGCTTGCGAGTTAAATGCTGTACAACTAGACTACTGCAATCATTTCCTGGTCCGGGAATCAAACCCGGGACCTCCCGCTTGCGAGTTAAATGCTGTACAACTAGACTACTGCAATCATTTCCTGGTCCGGGAATCAAACCCGGGGGACCTCCGCGCTTGCGAGTTAAATGCTGTACAACTAGACTACTGCAATCATTTCCTGGTCCGGGAATCAAACCCGGGACCTCCCGCTTGCGAGTTAAATGCTGTACAACTAGACTACTGCAATCATTTCCTGGTCCGGGAATCCAACATGGAACCTTCCGCTTGCGCATTAAATGCTATACAACTAGACCACTTCATTCATTTTTAGGTAACCTGGGTCACTTATATAACCTTTTGCATCCTATTGCTGTAAACATTTAAACTTGATCTAAAAAAAGTTGGACCTAATCTGTTAAGTAACATTTCTAAAGTAAAGGGTAAAACAAATGTGTGAATTTCACAACCCATTTGTCATGGTTTTTGTAGATCGAGTGAGGATCCTGAGAACTGGTGATGTCCATTTAGCCTTTTGTTGATAATTATAAATGTAAACTCAAAGCTAATTAACTTGTCATTAACTCATGTTCTATCACCTCCTGACCAGCTGATCTCTGTTATATAGACTAACCATGAATATGACTGCTGTATGATTTTTAGGGCATTATCACCTGAGTGTTTGATGCTCCAAATGAAGTACAGGTATGACAGAGAGATTGACAGATGTCAAAGGTTTGTATCAAGATTGTTTTTGTTTTCTTTTAAGTGTGGTTATGTGTATGAAGTCTCTCTTCAATTATAGATAAAAATTATGGTATATCACATCTATTAGCATTGTCCCTATCTTCTATTTCAAAACGTATCTGAAAATTTTTTATCACCTGTTTGCAACTCTGAAATATGATTTTGTTGCAGATATGTACTTCTTACTATACATGTAATTTGCATTTCTGAGTAAAAGATGCATTGCTTCTCTTTCAAAACTAGTTCCATACAGTTACTTTGAAAAAGTTCTGTATAGATATGTTTCAAATCCAACTTGCTTACCAATGTTTATATCCCACACACACCCATCAGTCCATATTGTTTTTGGTCTATCTGTCCACTTGTAACACTGTCAAATAAATTGTGTCTTTTTTCAAATTTTGACCAAATTAGGTACGATACTTTTTCATGTTTATATCAATAAACTCTAGGAAAAGTTGGCAATATTTATACCTGTTATATATACACTACATCTTTAGGACTTTAAAATCTTTATGAATGAATCAGCTTTCATATACAAGGAGCTCAATTAAAATTGTGATAAATCCATTGTTGACTCCTCTGTAAAAGAGTGATTCTATATGACGCTTCAAACTCAGTTATAACTTCAAAATGTTTATCCTTTGACTGCAGGTCAGCCCTTAGAAAGATTATGGAGAGGGATGACTCGTCCTGCAAAAGAATGATTCTTTGTGTGTCAAATGTATTTCATAAAAACTCCATACCTGGCAACAAGAAAGATCCTTCAACGAATAAGGATACAGATACAGAAGTATGAACTAGGAATTTTTTTCTCTCGTCTCTTTTACTCTGAGAATGTGCTTGTCATGTGTACTGAAATTTTGAAATTTCTCACCATGGGAGAAAAGGTTCAGGGTCCTTGGTGGGACCAACATAGCCATATAAGGATAGTCAATGTACTTTGTCTTATCCACTTCTCTGCATTGTAAAGAAAAATTGAACACAGTTTTAGGAAGCACATAAATATCTCTACTGAACCTTAGCTCAGAGTCTGGAGGGCACCAATATATCCATACAGTGATGATAAACTAAGTCATTGAAAACCTTCTCTCCACCTCTATGCATTGTACAGAAAAACTGATTACATTTTAAGAAAAAGCAAAAAGTACTCCACAATGAAACTGATTACTTTGGGAGCAGGGATTCAGTCCATCAGTTAGCCTTATAGTGATAATTTACTTTGTATTCAGAATACAAATAATGTCAAATTTTTCAGAGACAGTCAACTCTGTGTACATGCATATGCCATTTGAAATTTTTAATGAATGATGCAAAATTTATGTTCCCAAAGTTAGAGGTCAAACGTCTTCTGAAGACCTAAAGTGTCAATCTTCTGAAAAACTATCAAATTTATGTAGGCTTGTGCATTTAAAAGTCTTACGGAATGAGGCAAAGATTATGTTTGCAAAATTTCCAGTTCTCAGGGTCAAAGGTCATTGACACTTCACAAGAGTTAAAAAATTACTTAAAGATCACCAACTTTCGGTTCAGGCATTTCAAAGTTGCATAGTGTATAATCAAAACTCCAAACTACATTCATATCTCAGTTGTGATCAGTAGAAAGTGATTCATGATTGGTGGACTTTGATGTCAAACATAAATAAATTGATTAAACTTGACCCACCCTAGAAAATGATGTAAGCCATTGTATACCAATGTGATCTACATATGAACATTTTGTATACAGAGGCAAACTGATAAATTGTGGTCATAAGGATTTCAACATGTCAACATTCTGCAAATTTTACGTTCGGTATAGCGACCTTGTTTACAGTTACCATGTTCAACTAATGAAATGTTGACTTACCTGTTTGATAGCGGTTGTTGAATCATCTGTATCAGTTGTGACGAGGATTAATTCCTCACTAATTTCATAACAATATGACTGTCGACTCACGGCCGGTGTGACTGGTCAACAGTGGATGCTTACGCCTCCATGACAGCTGATCTCACCACTAGATTTTATATCCTTGACAACCTGATGTTTAATATTTTGATTCTGTGATTTTTATTAATTTGCTAAAAAAAAAAGCTAAATCATGGATAAATCGGGAAATGGTGTTGAATAGTGCAGAGAACATATACCCACTTGAGGGCCTAGGCCTGTCAAAGCAGGAATAGAGGGTTTCTTTCCACATTATTCTTTATTTCTGCTACAGTTACAAAAATGTTTGTGGCAGGCATATCTAAACGAAAATATTACAATGAATTTGAATATGTACCTAAAACTCAAAATGAATTTATTAATATCAAGAAAAGGGATTTATAGATTAACATTCCATTATATAATTCTTGTTGGTAATATTACAGAAAAAATATATTAAATTGTTGGAAGGTTAAAATGATTTTGTTTTCTTATTTTTGTTCAGATGACAGCTCGACAGTGAAATATCTAAAATCCATTCATCTATAGTTGAATAGGGCTGAACTCTATTTATCTATTCATACATGTAGAAATGTAAAACTAAACCACCCAAAACACAAAGGATGATGTCATAAAAAAAATTTAAAATGTGATATTTTGCAATAGTAGACTATTTGTGTACATAAACATAATGAACCAATGTAATAATCTAATAAGCTGTTGGTTTACCTACATGATCATTTACTTTAATAAGCAGTTGGTTTACCTACATGATCATTTACTTTAATAAGCAGTTGGTATATCTTTGTTATATTTTATAAAAGTAATCTATATATTACAGTGATAAGTATACCTGTCTGAATACCTTCCTGCATGATATTTTAGGGTAAAATTCTATAGGAATACTGACATGATGTCTACTATATTTCCTGTATCAGGTTAGCCTGGAATTGACAGATGGGTGGTACAGTATCCCAGCAAAGCTAGATCAACCATTGGTAGATCTTGTACAGAAACAAAAACTTGTTGTCGGTCAGAAAATCTGTGTTACTGGGTCAGAAGTTGTGGGAGCACAGGATGCTTGTTCACCTTTGGAGGTAAACTTTTTTGAATTCTTTAATAGTGTTTAATGTGACACTCAATAGCTTTTTCCATTGCATTGTGGCGACCAGTTTTAAATGGTGGAAGCTAACCACAAGCAAACTAGCAAAGTAAAATCACGAACCTGATCTGGCAAGAGGTCAGAGACTTAATGGTTCAAAGTGCGATTCTCTAACCACTCGACTGTGGAAGCCCCTTGGAGGTAAATGTTTCAACAAAAATTGCTGTGTCAAGTTCATCATTTACCATCCCACAAAAAATTAAAAAGCAAAGAACATACACAACTATAACTAAAGTGTGCTGATGGCCTTAGTAAAGTAAAATTTCATACTCGTGTGTGAAAAAAAAATACATTGGAGGGATGAAAGATTCCAGGATTTGTCATGTTGATTTTGTCAGTTGGATTGCCATATGTGGATTATAGACTGGTGATTGTTGTCTATCAATACAATGACAATATTTTGGTTTACCCATTTATATGTTTAATAGCCATAGTTGGCATGTGAATATACTTTGTGGTCAACATTGCATGCCAAGGAAAGTTTGGTCCTTGTGACCTATTTTTACAACTAACAACTTTCTGTGGTTGACCACTTGCAACATACCAAAACACTGAAACTAGCATTTAATTCAATACATCTGAGTTGTCAAGTTGCACCAAATTGTGAAAATTGATGAGTATTGCAGTTTTCCCTATAAAATGTGTGTAATCAAATGTCTACATGTACCTGTATATACATGTATCTGGAAAATAAAATGCATAAAAGTAGGGAAGAAATCAACAATACGGTCTTTTTCCAAAAATAGGAATGCTAAAATGTGATTCTGTGTATTACTGTAGCTGTAATATTTTTGTTGTCAAAAACAAGTCTGTCACCCCTGTTATGATTCAATTAAGACTCTTTATGTCTGTAAACATGTGCCAATTTACCAGGTAGACCTATACCTGTGTGACATTTAATCATAAATGTAAGAACTTTTGTTTGATTACTTAAACTATTATATTTATTGCAAACAGGCACCTGCTTCACTGATGTTGAAGATTTATGGCAACTCCACAAGGCCTGCTTCATGGGATTCAGTTTTGGGATTTCAGAGAGATCCCAGACCCCTTTGCATACCTCTTTCATCCGTGTTTGACACCGGGGGTTTAGTTGGATGTTTAGATGTTGTAGCTACAAGGAAATACTCAATCATGGTAAGCCATTTTTAAGCTTATTTGTCTTTTATTTTTTTGTTGGGGTTATCATTATTTTTTTTTTATTATGGGAAGATGGGGGAGGATTGAGGAGAGGGTTTTGTTCATTTTTAAATCAATGAAAAAACAGCAAATTTCTGGACACTAAACTACCTTGTGTGCTCCAAGGCCCCAGTCACACACAGTGGCAAATCATTTGCTACCTACTTTGGTGGCGACCCCCAGCGAACATTCAAAACTGAAATATCGTTTGCAACCTCTTTGAAAGTAATAAGCAACAATTTAAAAACAGTTGTACGAATTTAAGAGCAAAAAACCATTTAACGCCAAGAATCTTTTATGAACATGGCAACACTTTACAAACATAGATTGTATGCACATTGTCAGTGATCCCATTAATGATAAAGGCGCAAATATTAGTGATTAAATACAAAGTTAGGATGACACATTTACAACTACATGCGACTGTATGCACGATCACTGAAAAATGAGACACATTTGGACATATTTACAATCAGTTACAACAACTAGCGGTTATGATGGGATTAATTGAGAATAATATCGAATTGTAACAGATTTGGGTATATATAGGGATGTAGTTTGGCAGCAGACATTTCATCAGCTTCATTATGAAAGAAAGTCATAGTGTTACTCACATCCTATCACTGGACCCCTATTTATATCCGTCGTTGCGAAAGTCGTTGACAGTGGTAAGATGAACGCAAAAGTGAATCAGATGGTTGCTAAAGGGTACACTATTATTTGTTAAAAGGTTCTATTTGTTTGTAAATCGTTGTTGTTGTATCATCAGAGGTCTCATACATGTTGTAGTTTGTCAATAAAAGTTTGCCAGTTCGTCGTACTTGGTTCGTTAATAGTTCCCATATCATTTGCAAACGGTCGTGAAAGAGAACGCTTTACGAATATGCCCTTAACAGTTTTTTTTCAATCAAATACAACACAGATGGGATTTATTGGAGAGCAACTTATAACAAAAACTACATAGTGAATTGATTTTGCAGAAAAAAAAATTCGCAAAGCATAGCAATAATTGAAAGCTCCTTGGAGAATTTAAGAAGAGTAAAATACAATGATACGAGACCACTTCACAATTATTTGTGAATCGCGGTTTGTAAATTATTTGCCAAAGGTCGTGTTCATATGTGACTGGGGCTTAAACTTAACACTACCATATTACATTTCTATGGGTCATCAGTCAAGACCATTTAATATTCAAGTTATATTACTTACTCTGGGAATACTGTTGACTTTAGCATTACTTATCAGGGTTTATTGAGGACTTGAGCATTACTTATCTGGGTATATTGAGTACTTTGACATTATTTATCAGGGTATATTGAGAACTTTGACATTATATATCAGGGTATATTGAGGACTTGGATATTACGTATTGAGTATACTGATGACTGGGGCATTACTTATCAGTGTTTACTGAGAACATGGGCATTACTTATCAGGATTTATTCAGGATGTGGGCATTACTTATCGGAGTATAATGTGGAAATTAGGCAGTATTTGTCAGAATTTATTTTGGAAATGGGCATGACTTACATGGGTATTTTGCAGAGATTTGCATTGCATATGCAAAAATTCCATGGAAAGATCATATTCAATGTTGACATATTGCAATAGATTAATTTGTATAACTGAAAGACACACAGATTTGATCTAATATATCATTGTGTGTGTGTGTGTGTGTGTGTGTGTGTGTGTGTGTGTGTGTATATATAAATTTGTAAAATGTGTAGCTGTTGATGAGTGACTGCCTCAAAGTACACTAGATTTCAAAACCAGGAAAAAAATATTCCCAGTCAAAATAGTTAAAGAATTTGTTTACACTATCTCGATCATAACAGATCATTGTATGAATTTTTAAGCCCCCCGGCCTGAGAGGTCCGCCGGGGCATATAGTGTTTTGATTATCCGTCTGTCTGTTTTTCTGCCTGTTTGTCTGTCTGTCCATAATTCTGTTTTGCTTACATATGAAGAGTGTAATATTTCAAGTTTTGATTTTGATACAGTAACCAAACTTGGACTGTTACGATCATCTAAAGATTACTCACACTTCATTGACATCACATGCCCCTGGGGTGGGGTGGGGTCAGAATTTAGGACATTGCCAAAATTTGTTAGTACCAAGGGCATTTGTGTTTCACAAACACATCTTGTTCATTTTTATTCTTTGATAACTAGTATATTTTAGTATTACATAAAGTGGCATTCGCTATGTTTTCCGAAAATAATTATTTGTTTTTTACTACAGAAGTAAAAAAAAAAAGAAAGAATTTTTTAGGAAAAATCATAGCTAATGCCCAGTTAACACTTTTCCAGTACATGGAGAAATCAGTAGATTGGTGTGTCTTCAGGACAGCAGAAGCTGAAGAAAAACAAAGACGACAATATGAACAGCATCAGCAGGATAAAATGGAGAAATTATACAGGAAAATGGAGGAAGAATTTGATCAAGAAGATTTAGACGGTAAATTATACTTTAGATTCTTCAATGACATATACAAAAGATGAGATTTGTAAGCTGGGATTGGTATTTAAGTATATGACATATTGTATACCTGGACATTTTTGCTCCTGTTTGATTTTTCCCATTTTCACCTTCAGATGAGAGGGAGAATTTAAAATGACAGAGAAATCTTCAAGTCAAATCTTATAAGCATGGACAAACATGTCATACATGAGACTAATGATTCAGGGCTAATTTAAGATGGTGAATATTATTTTCTGTCATAAAACGGCAGAAATAACCAGGCCGGGGTTAAAAATTTCCCAGTACACAGTAATTCTGTAATGCGGAATGCAATGTATTATAAAAAATATTAGCTGCATGTTATGGATGACTGATTAAACCAGTGTTTGTTATTTATATTGTTTCAAGTCAATGAATTTATCTTCAGTCCTTCAAATACAGTCAAATTTATTCTATAAAGTGCACTCAAGGGAACAGGCAAAAGTATTCATAACAGACAGGTGGTCTTTATAAAGAGGTTTATTCATTATGAGAAATTTAACAAAGGTTATATTTGATTGACCTTTATAGGCAGGTGCCCTTTATATAGAGGTAACCTTTAATGCAATGTTTGACTGTAATTACTAAAACACTAGCTTATATGAAAATATGGATCCTACACCGCAACGTATGTGACAGAACACATTAATACAGGTTTCATTTACCCCTAAAGACACATTTGGACTTGCCTAAGTCATTGATTTATAGAAGAGTTCATTGTTTCTCAGGGGTTGATGAGTTAAACTGAAATTGTTTGGTTTTTTTCAGAAAAGCATGTGATAAAAAAGACGTGGAAGAGAAAAGAAATAGAACATCTCCAGACAGGTCAGGAATTATATGAAGCCTTAAGAACATCTAACCAAGAAGATATATTGCAGGTATAAAGTGGAAGAAATCTTCAACTATCTGATACATTTTTATAAGATTGTCATAACAAAATAATTGATGTAAAATTGAGGCTTCAGAAGTAAATGGGTTGGTAGGCATAATTTTTGTTACATTGAATTGCTGTTTTCATTTTGATATAAAATCAGATGACATTTCATATTTTTCATGAGAAGCTAAAGTAGGTTATCATCCAGGTCACATTATCAAATCTTCTTATACACCCGTCGAAGGCGGGTAGTATTGTGTTTTCACGCGGGCGGGTACATATCAGTTTCTGCTCAATAACTTACTGTATATACTCGCTTATAAGTCAAATTTTTTACTATGAAAAAATAGTCAAAATGTTTGGGGGTTGACTTATAAGTGGGTCAACTGAAAACAAAAATCTCATGAAAAAATATTGAAGTTTGCCTTTAAATATGCTTTACAGAAATAACTCTTCTTGACGTACATAGGTATTATATACTGTGTACTTCAACCTGTGACGTATCTTTGGAGACTGTTTCAAAATAATTTTTTATCATTTGGAGACAATATTCAAACATTGTACATTAGAAACTCGGCGTCACTATAAAATAATTAGTTGTCACTAGATGATGTGCATTGTGTATTGTACACAAGAATATCATCAAATCTCTGTATCTGCTAGTAATAATCAGGCCTCGACTTATAAGTGGGTCAAAGCTAAGTCCATCAAATTCTGGAGTTCAAAAAGAGGGTCAACAAATGTGAGATAAATTTATAAGCGAGTATATATGGTAAGTAAATTTCATCTGATTAATTTGAAACTTTATGAGAAGGTTTATTGCCATAAAAGATAAGACAAGTTAGATAACCAAAGATTTTTGCTAGATATTTGATAGTTATGGCCCCTTGAAGATTTGTGGAAACACTTTCCGCTCAATAACGTGAGTAATTTTCAACGAATAAAAGTCCAAACAAGTTTGATAACCAAAGATTTTTGGCCAGTTTTTTTACGGAATTATGGCTCTTTGAAGATTGGCGGAATCAGTTTCCACTCAATAACTTGCGAAATTTTCTATGGATTTATTTGAAACTTCATGAGAAGGTTTATTGCCATAAAGGCTCGGGCAAGTTCGATAACCATAATTTTTCGTCAGATGTTTTCGGAGTTATGGCCTCTTGAAGATTGAAACAGTTTCCACTCAATAACTTGACAGGGTTAAAAAAATCCACTCGCCCGCTCGCATTGGCGAGTAAGAAATCGTTTCGTGTAAATTTGGATAATGAACTTTCCCGTTTGGCGAGTAGGCCCACCGACGCCATCCTGAAAATCCTGATTCCCTTTAAAGTTTCGAAAGTGATCATATCCTTCTATTTTTAGTTCAAAATACATCACAAAAAAACAATTAGAAACTTAAATAATTATTTTATTGACAATTAAACACTTTAATCTTTACCTCATGGCCGAAAATGTCACAGAACACATCCTGTGTTGACTGCTGATACTTGCTGTTTGTGGAGGAAGTGGAAGTTGGATGTGTGTAAATAAAAGAACCAATACTGAACGGACCTGAATTTCAGAATTTGGTAAAATAATCATAACATACATTGTTAAAAAGTTGTAAAATCTGAATTAAATGTAAGTGAATGACAAAAGTAAAATAGTTACTGTAAATAAAAGTTTTAATGAAATACTTAGAAATGGATAGCCATTGTTTTCATCTAACAATAGTGAAAACATACTTTATCTGTTAAAATAACAATAAATTTAAAAAACAATTAAATAAAGAATCGAGAATTTGAATTCTAAAAACTTAAAATGAGAGCATACAAAAGTTGTGGTAAGATTTTCACACATTTTCCTTTGTAATAAGTTCTTAATTAGAAAAAAATGACAATTTGTCAAATACAGAGTATCTAATCTGTTAAGTCATATACATGTAAGATCTATTTACTTTGAATAAGATTTTATACACTCTTAACACATCTACTTTAAAATACTAGGGTTTCATACTTTGGCGAGTGCAAAATGAGTTCGGGCAAGTGGTAATCATGTAATCACTGACCCAAAGGGCGAGTACTTTTTGACCAATTTTTCGAACTCTGCTGAGTAAGTTTCAATGGATTAATTTGAAACTTCATAAGAAGGTTTATTGCCATAAAGGCTCGGGCAAGTTTGAAAACCAAAATTTTTCGCCAGATGTTTTCAGAGTTATGGCCTATTGAAGATTTGTGGAAAGAGTTTCCACTCAATAACTTGAGTAAGTTTCAATGGATTAATTTGTAAATTTACGACAAGGTTTATTGCCATAGAAGCTCGGCAAAGTTTGAAAACCAAAATTTCTTGCCAGTTGTATACAGAGTAATACCCATGATGGGCATATTTTGTACAGCCTTTGCAGTATGCTTGTTTTATTTTGGGGTTAACTAAATATTATTTTCAGACTGTGAGTACTAAAGTCATATCAGAGGTTTTGTAGATTGTGTTATGGATCTTTTATGGCCTACAGGGTGGGAACTCGGAAGACCTACAGGGTTGGAACTCAGATGAACTACAGGATGGGATCTTGGATGACTTACAGGGTGGGGACTTGGATGGCCTATAGGGTGGGAATACAAAAGACCTACAGGGTGGGCACTCAGATGGCCTACAGGGTGGGAATTCAGAAAACATACAAGGTGGGATCTTGGATGACCTACATGGTGGGAACTCGGATGGCCTACATTGTGGGAACTCGGATGGCCTACATTGTGGGAATTCAGAAGACTTACAAGGTGGGAACTCAGAAGACTTACAGGGTGGGAACTCAGTGGGCAATTCACTTCAAATTAGACATGAAGAGACATTGGGATAAAAAATATTGTCAATTTCTGGTTGTTTTTACAAAGGATAAGGTGGTCTATTGAAGAAAACAACCATTTTAACCTTTTGTTTATATGTCATTAGTGATGATTTTGCATTATTCAGAGTTACATGGACGACAATCAGATGATGATGCTGATGGAGTATAAGAGGCAGGTGCAGGATGATAAACGTCAAGTATTACAGAACAAATTTCATCAGGCCTGGACAGATAATCAACAGGTACGAGTACTTCTCTTGCTAAGGTTTAGGCCTGTTTCTGTTTTAGGTTCTTGTTTATCTGTCTCAACAATTAAGCAACACTCCTTTGATATGGAAAGTTTTAAGCTTGCTTGGCCTGTATTGTAGAAGGTCTCTGTAAAAGTAACTGTGCAGATGAAAATCAAGACTAAGTTCAAGACATTATATTCAAACAGTCTTGTGGTAGAGCAGTGAAGTTGTACATGTTGTTTGGAGAAAATTTCTGATTGAATGAAGTCAGTGTCTGATGTGGGGCATTTTAGCACAGGTAGTCAGGCCTTTCAAAAGAACCCAACAGCTGACAAATTCTGTTGGCTATTTTTTTATTGAAAAAGCAGTGGAAGTTGTTAGATGCTTTCTCTTCTAAGCAGGAACAAATGCTGATGTTTATCTACAGTGCTAGGGACAACAACTAAATCTTAAATGGGCAAATTAATCACCAAACATTATTTTCTGGCATTAGTGTAACTATGGTATCAGTGTAAATACAATAAAAGCAAACAATATTAACAGAGTGCTCACTAATTTCCACTGAAAATGCTTAACCACAACATATGTATGTGGCAAAGGCTTTGAGTAGTCACGCCCACACATTAAATCACCAGGCGCCTCTTATTGTATCATAATCAAAATGTAGGTTCCTTTATGTTTCCTTTTAAAGAGGGTAAATGATCAGACCATCACCAAACCTGATCCCTGAATTATTTGTGTCAAGTATGCTACACACGAAGCTCATCAACATTTTGCTGGCTTATTTTTATCATTGTTCTGTAAGCTAAACACTTATTCATATGAAAGAATCTTCTTTACTTTATACTTTTTCAAAAATACAGACTCTGTAATAACAAGGAATAGTTTGAAATTATTTCATATTGAAGATTAAAAACCTTCAGCATGTATCTGTATTTCTTTAGACATGTTTATCTTTCCCTCTTAACATGCTTAACATACTTATAAGATAGTCATAATATCCTGATGTCTGTCCATTACAATGTTTCCATTCACTTTTCCTATATCATCCAATGAAGCTATAAGCTTATTGTAATAACACTTGATAGTATTGCTTATATTGTAATTCAAATGTTGTTTTAGTTTGTCCAGAAAAAAACAATTTGGTTGTCATGGCTGAAATTGAACATACGGGGACAGTGCATATTAATTGGCAGATATCTTAAAACTATAAAAAAAAAAGATTTGGAATATATTATACTAAACAATAATCGTCAAAGTTTTCAAATCCTATTTTATGTTATATCAATGATGCTTTGTTTTTGTACATCATATTTCTATCTTGCTAATATTAACAGGACTCTGCTGCCAGGAATGTCATTCCACTGCTGAAGATGAGAATCGTTGGATGTTGCAAGAAAGATGTGGATTCAAGAGTTTGTAAGTGCATGGACACACATATATAAACATGTTCACAGACACACACACATAGCCTACACATATTCAGACACACACACACACACACACAAACTCACACATACATAGCATACACATCTTCAGACACACACAAACTCACACACACATAGCCTACACATCTTCAGACACACACACACATAGATACATATCCTCAAATACACACACAGCCTACACATCTTCAGACACACACATAGCCTACACATCTTTGGAGACACACACACACATGTTAAGACACACATTCAGAGACACACACATGTAGACACACACAAACATATACAAACTCTGTTACTGAGATTAAGGAAGAAAGTTACACTTTATATAGATTTTTTTTCATGCAAGTAATAGATACAAGAGCAGAGATGTTGAAAATTTTTTTAGGTAACAGGTCATTTTGACTCTCAGTCAGCAAAAACTGCCAGTCCAGATGAAAATCACCCAGTCAGTGAAAAAATCTAAAAATGATGTAGAATATATCCTTTTTTTTTTTAAAAAAATTAGAATCAAAGTGGACTAGAATAATTTTAAATTATCAATACTAGTAGTATTCAGCGATTAATATCATCAACATGCAGGTCCTGTCAAAGGAACCACTCCAAATGCAAAATCTACATTTTTTATCCCATTTTGAGTAACAATTTCCCAATTTTGTTCACCATGTCATTCACATTTAGTTTTAAACAATAAATAAAAGAATTTAGTTAACTGCACTTTGGAGTCTTCACATGAAATTCATGTTGTCAGTTAAATAAGAGAAGTACTTTATTCTTTGGACTTAAATGACCATAGTTACTTTTTTTCCAATTAGGCCCATTGCGGCATAAAATTCCCAATTGGAAGGGTACAGGACCCTGTCCCAAAAAGGGTATATTATTCCCTGGTATTCAATCAACAATTACCATAACAACTTCTTGCAATAATTTTCTTTATTAGTAAATTGTAAAAAGTATGAACTGCATAGTACTTGTTCAGATGAGACAGTTAAAACGAGGTCCCCTATCACAGTAGGTGTCGGCACGTTAAAGAACCCTCACTGCTCAATGGCCATAAGTGCCCAGCATAGGCCATAATTTGAAGCCCTTCACCGGCTTTTGGTGACGTCTCCATATGAGTGAAAGATTCTTGAGTGGGACGTTAAACAACAGTACAACAACATATAGTAATTGTAACCAGTCATTTGGACTGACAAATAGTCATATCAACCAGACACAGCAGCACAGGTCTTGATGGCAAGAACAATATCTCTGCAAGAGTAATTATGCACACAGTTTACCTTTAGCCTATACAAAAATGTAAGATAATTAACAAGTTACAAACATTTCAATTACAATATTGGGTATGTATGATACTTTTTCATATTTTTATTTACAATTTGTTTGAGTTTTTTTGTTTGTTTTTTTTTATTTAGCTTCTGTCATTACTATTTGGAAACCAGGACCAGAAATATTAGAATTGCAAGAAGGATCGAGATACAAGATTTATGGTTTAACAGCTGCTTTATCCAGGTAACTTCAATGTTTCATTTGTATGTGTGTGTTTGTGCACATGTGTATATGCGTGTGTGTGTGTGTGTGTGTGTGTGTGTGCATGCATGTTAATAATCAACTTCCATATCATTAATTAATTAAATGAAATGAGGTTTCACATTTTCAACTTCTTCTCTGAAACCACTGAAGGGATTTTGACAAAACTTGACAGGAAGCAAGTGCTCAAGGTCCTTTACTAAATTTTTAGTTTTCAGCCAGATTGGCCCAGAGGTAAATCCAGTTCGTGGCAGAAGATGTCCCAAATGGTACCCCTCTTTAAAAATCTTCTTCTCCAGAACCGCTGCATGAATTGAAAAACAGATTGTTTCTGAGTGATCTACATAGATGTATGATTCAAGTCTGTATTTTACATAGAAATTGGAATATTAATTTTTGCATGATTTCCTCAATTATCTCCCCTTGCATTCACTTTGATGCATTCATTTAATGTGATTTACTTGTAATTAGGTGAAGAAATGTTTTTGTGCAAGAATTTTGCCGAAATGTATTTTCTAGAATTTTTTATGATTTTTTTAAGACTGCAAAAAAGAGAGAGGGGGGGGTTCCACACTATAAGCTTTTGTTTCAAAACTGCTGAAGGAATTTTGATGAAACTTTGCAGGAAACATTTGCCAAGTTTGTAGTTTTCAGCCAGATTGGCTAAGGGGTGGATTTAGGGCAGTGCAGAATAGGTCCAAATATGTTTTACTTGTAATTAAGTGAAGAAATATTTTTTGTGCAAGAATTTTGCAGAGATTTGATTTCTATAATTTTTCAGGAATTTTTTAAGACTGCAAAAAAAGAGGGGGGTACATTTGTCACACTATAAGCTTTTGTTTCAAAATTACTGAAAGAATTTGACGAAACTTTGCAGGAAACAAGTGCTCGAGGGTCTTTACCAAGTTTATAGTTTCAGCCAGATTGGCCCAGGGGTGTATTCAGGGCAGTGCAGAATAGGTCCCAAAAGGTACCCTCTTTTAAAATCTTCTTCTCTTGCATCACAAATTGAAAAACGGATTGTTTCTGAGTGATCGTTTATGGATGTATGATTCTAGTCTGTATTCTTCATAGAAATCAGAATATTAAGTTTTGACGTGTTTTTGAGGTCTTTTCAGCCTTTGACACTACTTGTCCCCACAGGGCAGGGAGAGATGTGTACTGTAATCACCTTGGTGGTACAGTCAACTCTTGTTATAACGGCACTTGATGTAACAACATTTTTGGTTAACAGCAGAAATTTCATGGGAATGAATTTACATCCATGTTAATTTGTTTGATATAACGGCATATTTGCTCTCCGGCACCGGGCAGTGATTTTTGGCAACAAACATGTATTTTACCTCTAGAATTAACTTGTTATAACAGCAAAGCATCAAAAATGAAAAATTGTTGCCATGTTTTATTAAATTGATAGAATGAAAATAACATTAAAAACAATTTTATTTGTTGTAGTTATTCTATTTCATTCATGAAATCATATTGAATTGAGGTTTAACATTGAATGGGAGTATTACAACAAATTATCCTCATGAAATCTTATTTTGGTGCCAAGCCTGGAAATTTGATATAACAGCAATTTTACAGGATCCCAACTGGCTGTTATAACAAGAGTTGACTGTAATTAGATTTGATTTAACGAACAGCATGGCTACTTAAAGCACTTGCCTTTCGTCCCTGTGGAGCAGGGAGAGATGTGTATCGACAACCTGAAACCCTTACTGACTACATCAGTACTAGATGTAAAGAGGTATGATGATCTTCTTGCTAACAAACATTTCCCATGACAAAAACCTAATTCTTTCAGAGTGTTTTCTGCATATCCACACTTACAATGTTCAGTGACCCATACTCCCGTTCTTTAACTGTCCTGTTTTGTGTATTTTACTCTGTGCTGGCTTTACATTTAAGACATCTCACTTTTGATGTTTAGGTCAAAGTATACAAATTATAATATCCAGCTGACTGCTTCAAGACAGACAAAGTTTAGACCTGTATCTGTGGATGAAAATCTACTTGATATGATATATGAACCAAGGGAGGTAAGTGGTACAAAATATTTCTTTATCTAATTCTTGAAGTACGGAAAGGTATCGTTTGTTTTATATATTCTATTAAGAAATAGATTGCAGTATTAAAATAATTCTCATGCAGAATTTGGTCATTTGTTTTTGTAATTTGCTGTCAATCTATTCATCTGTAGTGATGTATATATAAACGTTCATATTAAACTAATTCTTTTTTATGTCCTGAGGGAGCCTCTATGGCCGAGTGGTTAGAGCATCACACATTGAATCATGAAGTCTTTCACTTCTGGTCAGTGCAGGTTCAAGCCCCCACTCTGATTTTGTGAGAAAGTTTGCCAGCTTACTTGAAGAAGGAAGGTGGTCTCTTGGCGGGTACACTGTAACCAGGTTCTCTACCCCACCATTAAAAACTGGCCGACACCATATAACTGAACAAGGGGCCAATGGCTTCATAGCTCAAGGGGAAAAGAAACATGAAACATTTTTAAATGTATCCTCAACAAAGCTATTTGATCAATTTTGAAAGGAAAACATTTTATTAACATTAAAATACGGAATATATTCAAATTATAGTACAATAAAACCCTATACACCTCTCTTGCTAAAACCTCAAATTTGGACTTGCATTGTGTGTTTGCCCAATTGTGGAATGCTATATGGGTCATGCCCCATGCATGGCTGTACACCGACATCCTTAAAATAGTAAATCTGTCAGTTACTGTAATTTTACAACTTTTATACATTAATTAAAAGAACATAGAGTTGTGAGCCATGACACATAACAGTAGTCTGTCTGGGTTCTGGAATGCATAAACACTCACGATTGGATGATAGCGTGCAGCAGACTGATTTCATTTCACGCCTCTCAATAAATACTTCTTTATATGTTATCTCCAAAAACACAAGCAAACTATGTTCCAAGTAACATTGAGCCCACTATGTGCAGAATCTAGGGCACTGCGCTATCGACGTATTTTGAAATGCTGTCCATTAAATAGTCATACCTCTAATATAGGTAAATTTATTGTCATAATAATTTGCATGTCACAGTTAACTATGGAAAAATAGTAAATCAATTTAAGACAACATTCAGAAACATTTTCCAGAGTTATGGGACTTAAGTTTTTTAAGAAAAAGCTAATAGCTCTCAGTGACATACTGTGTCTCTTGCACATCTTGTTCTTTTACCCTTTATTTACATTGTGGATAACAAATATTTCATGCTTCTTTGTTCCTTTAATACAGGTAGTTACTGTATCAGAACTCAAGACCAGGAAATGTTTCTTAGGAGAAGCAGATTTTGTAGGATTACTGATTCAACTGTCGACTGGGGATGAAGACAAGTAATACTCACTCACTCACTTTCACTCACTCTCTCTCTCTCTCTCTCTCTCTCTCTCTCTCTCTCTCTCTCTCTCTCTCTCTCTCTCTCTCTCTCTCTCTCTCTCTCTCTCTCTCTCTCTCTCTCTCTCTCTCTCTCTCTCTCTCTCTCTCTCTCTCTCTCTCTCTCTCTCTCTCTCTCTCTCTCTCTCTCTCTCTCTCTCTCTCTCTCTCTCTCTCTCTCTCTCTCTCTCTCTCTCTCTCTCTCTCTCTCTCTCTCTCTCTCTCTCTCTCTCTCTCTCTCTCTCTCTCTCTCTCTCTCATTTTTGAAATTCCCTGTTAGTATATACAGAGTATGATATATTGCTTTTATCATATATTTACCAAGAATTTTCAAACATAAATACATGGCACTCTTCTCATAGCAAGGGAAGTTTCATTGTAAGTAAAGATTTTAGACATACTAGGCCAAACATAAAATATTCTCTGTTTGCTGTTTATCGACCCTTTTACCTATTGGTAGGTAGGTAGGGAAATTATTTTATTGGAAATTTTTCTGGCATTGAGGTGGGAAACGATATATTGTTCTCGTGCATGTAAGTACTCATGTCATTGTGCAGTCCGTCATTTTCTGTACAAATTATAATGAAAATAATTGTAAATGAGGACACATTAAATATTTCATAAATATTTGAGATGGACAGGAGAAGAGAGGTTATTTGTGAAATTTCAGCAAGTTTTCACAGACGTTCATGACAAGAGTATAAATAAAATGTATGCAGACATTCTGGAATCTATCTGTATATGTCGGTGTTCTCCCCAGAAATTTCAGATAGCACCATGGTAGTGCAGATGATTAATTCTGTTGCGTTGCGTCTGGCCGCACCTCACGTCGCAACAGTGTCTCATGCTACATGTGTATCATTTCGTGATTAAAGACATTTAAGGTTTCATGTATTATACAACAATTATCTATCGAAACTAAATCGTTATCTCATAGTATTTGTTCACTGGTTGTAAGTTAAACAGACTTGCCTGTATCAAAGCAGAGGCTCAACTTGACCTTCCAACTAACGGCAATCAGTCACATGGCGAGGCAGTGTTTATATAGTAAGGTGCATGGTGCAGTGACAGAGTCAGTGTCTTTCCTGGGACATTTTTAATATATTTCTAATGTAAATTAGAGAAATACACAAGATTATGTTAAAGAAAACAGGTGTATAAATTTTAAAGATTTCATTTTACTAGATTTGATATTGTTTCTGTAAAATCATTATGTTTTGACAAATCTTTTGAAATAAAAAAATAACGGGAGGTAACTCTTATGTAACTGTCTACATGATTCTATGTTTGCTTTAACATTATTCCCCTCAGCTTTCATGAAAGGAGGAAACATATCAAACAAATTTACACAGGTGTTTCATAAATTGTTTATCTTAGTAAAACATGTATCATACAGGATTTTGGGTTTCCTATTTTTATAAATAGTATTTGTAGAGAAAATACATGTGTCATTCTGGGATAGCAGTGGCTTAGGCCAAACTTTATGTCCCAATTCTAAGCGATGTTTTGAGTGAGTAAAATCTGAATAAATCACTGAGTAGATTCTGTCGTATTGCCCTGCCAGACAGAATCTCCAAAGGGATTAGGGTAAAATCCTTATTTACCGGCCTCCCCCCCCCCAAAAAAAAATTGCTTAAAATCGGGACAGAGTTTGGCGAACTCATTTATGCCCTAATACTGTAGATGGATTGGTAATATATCAAAGAGTTACAAGAGGTCATATTATGAATTTGTAGTTCCTTGATAGGCCCTAGTGTGATGTTACATACGTTCTGGCCATTATTTTACACTACTCGGATAAAATACTGTTAATATACGATGTTTCATTGAATAAATAATAGCGCCACTGTCAAAATATATACGTGTATATTCTTAGAGATCGAGACGAAGTTAATACTAATACTATATAAAGGTAATTGAACGTTCCAGAAAGATCGTCAATAAAAAACTATTTTTTTGAAAACAGCAATAAATTTTTCCAAGTCACAGTGATTTCCGTGTTAGGTAAACAGCAAAGAAACTTAATTTCATTATAGGCCCTATAATAGAAAAAACCATAATATTTAACAGCGATATTTATCACATATATAAGTAAACTTATTTTTCTGTATTTGGTGTAAAATTTTATTAGCAAAATTTTTGCCATTCAGGATTATATCTTAATGATCTGTATGAGTGTGTTTTTTATTTATAATGATTTAAAAACGCTGGTTAACATAGCTTTATTTTGCTTTTTTATAGAATATTTTGTCAGATTTTGGCTCAGAAACATGAAAATAATAATATCATCATAATAAGAAAAAGTTTTTAAATGGGACTGATTCATGTACTACGTGATAACTGATAACGTTTGTGCGGTACTAGTATCTCCAATGGTGATAGAACATAACTCTACGTAATCTTCCTGCTGATATCATGTTACCATGTGTTATCGTCTGCTAGCGTTATTCCATCACTATTAGAAACAATAGTTTTGCACAAACATTATCAGGTATCACGTGGTACATGAATTAGTCCCATTATGGAATATAATACATGTACTAAGATTTTTGTTCTTAAATTTATTGACATAGTTTAGGACAAAATGTTCACACAGTTTTAACTAGTTACATTTAGTTTGGAATTACCCAGACAGTTACCCTGATGATATATAATCTTCATTTACAGCAAGAAGTCATGTGATACAATATATGCTATGGATGTCAGTGGGGATCTGCTTGGCATCAGATTTTGGGGAGGACTAAAGGTAATGCAGGAATGATACTTCATCTTGACAATATCCAACAAAAAGTTTGTCAGCTATGTCAGAATATCACAATATAGTGGTTAAAAACATGCTTAGAATAGTGCCATTGTTACATTGTTCTACTGTTCAATATTAGGTCCTTAATAAAAACCTGCGCTGATCAGAAGCGAAAGACTTTATGGTTTAAAGCACAATGTTCTAACCACTGAGCCACAGAGGTCCCGTTATAATATATTGTGTTAAAATGACACTTGGCTCTATTGTCATCATACACATTTACACCATTTTTCTACTACATGACTTTGTCTTCCAGGTTTATGGCCATGTTGACACTTTGACAGAGGGAAAGATATTTTGTGTCAGTAATTTGATGGATAAAATTCCGTACAGATCATCCATATTACCCTTACTGGATGCCAGCTCTGAATTTTCTGTCTTCACTCAGAATGCCCAGAATGCTAGGCAACGTAAGGCTCTTAACAATCTGCAGTCTGTAATTAAGAACAAAGGAAATAAACAATGTGTACAGGAGGCGAAAATCAAACTAGAAGAGTTGAAAGAAAGGAAAAGAATTGGACAGCTGAAATACACTCCAGAGGTTTGTTTATCTGGATTTTGTAAATCTTTTGTCCCTTGCAATTGATGTACCTTAGAGGTTTCGTTTTTGTCAAATTGATTTTGTCAAATTTTGTCGGTCTTTTGTCCATGGCAGTTGAAATAGACTCCAAAGGATTGTTAAACTGGATCTTGTTCCAAAGGTTTGTTCAACTGGATCTTTTTTATCTTTTGTCTCTGACAGTTGTAATACTCTCCAGATGTTTGTTCAACTGGATCTTGTTCCAAAGGTTTGTTCAACTGGATCTTTTTTATCTTTTGTCTCTGACAGTTGTAATACTCTCCAGAGGTTTGTTAAACTGGATCTTGTTAAACTGGATTTGATTGTCATTTGTAGGTTTTGTTATTACTGTGTATTTGTTACTGTTAAAATTACTTATCAATTATTAACTTTGCAGCATTCAATCAATCAAATTATGAAACATGCCATTTTCATAATAAAAGAAAAGTTATAATGAATAACAAATTTCTTGAAAATTGATTGGCTCAGATCGTATTCTTTTGGAAAGTACCGAAGGGCTGACGATTACTTTTAGTTTTTTTTACAGCTTTAGCCTACTGGTAGGGTACCTGTTCTTGGGCTAAAATCAAGGTTTTTACCAAATATATTCAGTTCAACTGACCAAATTACTTTGAAATTTTGTATCATAATAGGTTACCTTTAGATGCAATATAATCTGATAAGTTTTGTTGGAAAAAGCAAAAAGATCAGTGAATTTAGCCCATTTTAAAATCCCAATTTGAATGTTGTAACCATGACTGCAGGATGACCAATTCTTGGACAGCAGATGTATTTATGCCGAGGTTGTGACATCATTTCCCCCAAGATTGTGAAAAAAATGTTGAGTAGTACGATAGAAAAATGAGTGATTACATGTTTGTACTCCAATTATCAATTGTAATTTTTGTAACATATTTTATATGTTGTTTAAAAAACAGATGATGTATTCATAAAACCTTAAAAGATCTTGTTCATTCCCATGTCTGACAAAGTGCCTGACAACAGGAACCATCCAAGAAAAGGTACCAAACCAGTATAGCTGTAAGATTACATTAGCAGAAAAAATTTGTCACTAATGATTAGGGAGGAAATACCATTTGTTGACCCCTTGCAGGAGCCATTGATGGAATTTCCAAGATTATTATTTACATGAAATGTATTTTTGAATGCATCTAATGTGTTGATGAATCATGATTTCTGTAGTGCTAATTTCATATAAATGTGTTCTAATTCCATTCTTAGGAATCATTTTCTTAATTAAGATTTATCTATATTTTTTTCTTGTCTTTCAGAAACAGCACCAAAGACCTCAAGCACATCAGACTAAATCCCCAACATCACTTACTTCCCCTTGTGTTTCACAAAGGGAGCAAACGTGTAATCAATCAGTGTATCAGAGTAAAATGGCAAAGTTACTTTCCTATGGTTCACCATCACCACTTCTACCATTGTCATCACCATCAAACAGCTCGCTCGGTCATCACTTCAAACCTCCATCTTCCTGTAAAAAATAACAAGAGAGCCTGAAATCATATAATCATATCTTAGTTATATTTCAATTACATCATTCCATGGAAACATGTGTGAGTGTGTCTGTCTGTCTGTCTGTGAATTTGATACAAATGTATAGAATTTAGTCAGATATGAAATTCAATAAAATTTGAATATTTCATGACCAGAAGATTTTGTCACAAAATATAGATAATTGGAAATTTTTGCCCCTTTTGTTTTGGCCTGTTAAAAATTGCAGAGGGTATCTTTTATATATTTCATTTTAAACAAAACTCGGAACTGTTTAAAAAATTAATGTTATCATGCAGAAAGCAGACATGTACAAGTATCAATGTAAAATCAAACTTCACAATAGTGAAATAAAATCATATTATAGATTTGAATTGTAACCAGTCTAGGCGAGTTTAAAACAGCAAAACCACTAGCAAGTTTAATACTGGGAGAAAATATCATGGGGTGAAAATATGTATACATATGTACATATATGTCTGTGTCTGCAGTAAATCCTTGATTCAGTGGTCATTATATAAGACACAAGAGTTTTAAAAAATTCTTGTGGATGATTTCTATAACCTCTGCAGTATTATATATATCATATATATATATATATATATGGGATATTGCTGTAGATCATTTAAAATGAATACCACTACTCAGTAGACGGAGTACAGAGTCATCTTATGAACAAGTAGTTTTGTATTGTATGTGTCTGCTTTCTTTTTGTTATAATTCAATAACATGAAAATTACAGTGCTTGCCAGCTGGTATTGTCCTGGCATCTACCTGATTTAGCTTTAGGTTTGGACTGTCATAAAACAAGATTTTACTCTGAAATTTGTTTGAACTCTTAGGTTGACAGTCTGATATTTCAGTATAAGGGCATGGCACCATAAAACTTAAGAATTAGCCTACTTATGTCAATTATTTTTACTTAAGTTTGGCAAATCCTGAAATCTGATTGGCTAAGCAGGTTAATTTGAGAATATTCTTAGACTTAAATAAATTATAAAGTGTTACAGTGTTAGGCCCTGATCAAGTCCATTTGAGGGTCACCTGTGTTTATTTCAGATAACCTGTTACATTGTTGAGTGTATTTGCCTCATTTTGTCTGGAAATTTTCACCCCATTTTAGATTTCAGTACTTTCACCCTTAGATGAGAGGGTAAAATGAAGGCTAAAAAGTCAAGTTAAATAATTGAAGACTAGATAAACATGCACTCCTAGCTGTGCAGTAAATGACAATTTATGACAGGTGATAAATTACGAGTGTTCCAAGTAGAACTACTTTGAGTATTCAGAATTGAATCCTCTATTTTCACAATCCAAAAACTACAACTCTGATAACAAATTTAGTGTGAATTTAAGACAGATAAATATGTTTTCTGTTAAAAAGTGATGAAGATAATCAGGGTGAAAAGTTTCTGAGTATACAGTACATCAAAGGGGAGGTAATTTGGTTGTGTCTAAAGAGTATATACCACAAAAGTATTATAGTAATATATCCAGTGCTTAAATATGATACTGACACACAGATAAACTGAGTAAAGTGTTCTTATGCTGGACCCAAAGTCAACAATTTTTCTCAGTACTCAAGCCCAACTGACTTTTCATGATTTTAAGGCAAAGCAAGCAAAATTTATTCTGCAACTGGACATGTTTGTATATTGATGACAAAGAGTTAATAATGATGAAAATTATTGCTCATTTGAAGAAAAAAAAACTACGGAAGTTTTTGAAAATTGTTTGAGTATGTACTCAAATTTTTAGTACCATATTCAACATATTTATTCATTTTGTACAGGAAAATCATATGTGTGACACAAAAATTTATATGTGATTGATGAAAAAAATTATATGTTTCCTGTTCACTCAAATCCAGAAGTTTTACAAATGACTGTAGAGTCATAATAATGAAATAAAAGTTGAGCTTCAGTATTGAGTAAATTTGATGACCTCAGCCCTGACCATTGTCCAAGATGGCTTGGTGATCCGAGGACCAGATTTATATGTGTATATGATGGTGCTATCAGATTCAGTGGGACAATATCTTTACAAATTTTATGTAAGATATTGCTCGGCAATCTATGTGATCATAATTTGTGATTTAAGTTTAATAATCAGATAATAATCATTGTTGTTATTTTGCAATTATTGTTGAATAGATAATAAAACAAAGTGAAATATTATATTGTTAAAAGTTGCACTTTTAGAAATAAATGTGATTTTATAACAAGAAGCTGTTTTCATTATTCATAGTTGTGAACATAATGTGTCGAGATTGGTTATAGAATACATTTCATATAAATATTTTAAATTTACTTTTTATAAAGTATTACCAAGTCATTGATGATGAAGTATGGTTAATTAATTAATTGCTCGTCCATCTAGTGAGATGTATGGTAAAATCTGCCATAACGGACACTCTAATTCAGCGGACATCTTCTGTAACGGAGACTTTATCCTGGTCCTGATTTACACTGTTATATAAGACTACTAGTGACTGTTTAAATAAACAGACATCTCCCTAACTAGGACAATGGTCACAATTGTTGGCCTCAGTGTGTGTAGTTTCTGTATTTTTAACCTTGAATTAACAGTCTTCCTATGATCGTTTTCCATTGCTACAGGCAATTTCTCACTAAGCTGTATGTCCGACTTTCATCTTGAGAAACACTCCTACAACCTTTTATTTTGTGTTTTTACTTGATATTGATTTCCTTACATTGCATTGTAACACTTGAGCACAAAACAGTTTCCCATGATTCTACATATATACATGTTTTAGCAGTGAATGGTCATCCTTCATTCAGCGGACACCTCTCTATAAACAGAGGTTTTACTCTATATTGAAAACTACCCATATTTACTGAAAAATTGGCCAATTTCACTTAACACATGTTACATTTTCTCTTGTAGAATTAAAACAAGTACTGAGTACAGATAATTTAGTGAACGTCAGCTGAACTCATGAACTGCTGAAAAACAATTGACTTTTCTGTAAATCAATGACTTAGACCTGTCCATATATGTCTGTGACTGTACTTTAATTTTTTTTTTCTTTACCTTTTACTGAAGGTATGTAGATCTAGTCCAAAGCAACTATTAAAAACCTTTTTACTAAATCACTAAGGATTTGTTTGTGTCAATGTAAAAGTCACCAAGAGCGTGTCAAAAGAATCACAGCACCTTTGGCTTGAATATGCCAGGAATAAGAGACATTTTCTGATCTGACACAACATAGTGGACTTCTCCAAAATACTATGGTACGAAATTAAATATCTAAATACTGGTGATTTTGTGTAAATGATTTTAAATTATTATTTGACAACAAACCTGTGGGAAATAGGTCACCTTTGTTTCTGGAAAAAAAATATTGGACTTTTTGAAACAGTATAGTCCAATTTTGAAAATTTTGCACATAGGAATTGTAAATACGACATACAATGTTCTTTCACTTTTTTCTGACACTTCAAGAGTGGTTTAAAAAATTGTGATTTTCGGTACTCCTTAAAAGTAGAGTTGTCTCAATGTTACATAGACAGCATGCCTATTGAGGTCATTGAGTTATATAATTTTTACTACATTACCAAGTAACAGTATATCGTAGGAGGATTCATCTTTGTCCTCTATACAATTTTTCTATTGAATTTTAAAAAGTATTGATTATTGATAATTCCTGTTAGACACATAGTATTAATAATTTCTGAATCCTAAATATGGGAGCGCTAATTTTAATTTATTCCTCTCTCATGTTTCTTTTGTTATGGCCTCAAGAGTTTTTTGCTTGCTGTTGCATCTGAAAATTTAACATTTAAAGGTTTTTTTTAAAAATGAAGAAGTAAAATAAACACATTTTAAAGATTGTGGCCATCGTTGTTTTGCACACGTGGAAGAGAATTGTTGTAACTAGGGCCAAAAAACAGATGAGACAGGGGGTTTGGGCCGCCGAATGAGGCCTCCTAAGTTTTGGGCACAGAGGGGCGACCCCCCTTCCCCCCTTTGAAGAAAATTGAACGGTTAGACAAAAATATTTTCCAAACATTTTCATGACATTTATTAAGTGAAAATGGTAAAAAATCAAATGAGGCAACTTCATCTGCCTCATAGGTAGTTACGGTCCTGATAACTTTATAAGTATGAAATGATGGGCAACTACATGTACTACCAGCGATAAACAAAAGGAAGAAAATCTACTAAAACCATTAGAGCATCACGTGTTAGGTTGGACATAAAGTTATCGGTTAATTGTTGTATTATGACAATTCAATGTCCTCCAAAGGGAGGTATCGTTATGTGAAAATACAGTAAACAGACTTGATGTTGACAAATTGTCTGCCCTTGGCCTTTATCATGTGAATGACGACAACATCTAGGCCTATATGAGTTACATGATATCAAGGCTGTATAATAAACAGCTTCATTGTAATTGTTTATCGATGTCCAGCTGAGATTTGTTCATTGGAGACTACAGGTGAAGTGATAAAAAATTGACTTGTGTTATGGACTTGGGCCAATATAATGAGCTTCCTGTAGCACCAAACTCAGAAACGGTCCCAGGCGATGATAGATTTGTTTTTATTTAGATTGATTGAACACAATCTGCTTTTATGGGAAAGTTTGGCAGTCGATTATCTCTGTCACTTGGTTCTCTCTTTCACCATAAAAATCTTACCGCTGTCATATAATTGAAAATTTGTTGAGTTTGGCGGGGAAAAAGGCAAATAAAAAGAGATCTCACTACACTCTGTAGAGTATGATGTTATTGAGGTGTATTTATGATAGCTTGATTGCAATGAGGTGTATTTTAATGACACGGGAGATGAAAGAGTAATATGCAGCGGTAGAAAACAAGAGCGGGATATTATGGAAATTTAAGCTGGCGATAACTAACTGTAACCCTGACCATTAGCGGATTTAGATTTTTTATATATACAAATTGACATTTAAAAAATAAAAAAGGTAAATCAAGTTTTAGTGACTGGAAGCCAGAAACCGGCCCTTTAAATAACAAAATCACGAAACCCTCACATATTGCTCTACATGCTCTAATATAATTTCTGTTTTCTGAAATCAATTCATCCAGTGGGAAATTAACCAACTGTCAATTTAATGCTAAGGATAAAGACTGATTCCAACTTAATGTCTGGAAACTATATATAATAGCATCTTATTTTTACTAAAGCGGCATATACACGATCAGTTTTTATTGTAAATAATATTGACACACTATTATTGAGAAAATATGGCTCCACCACAAACGGAACAATTATATTGTGCAATAAAACGTCATTTACACATTGAACGTCGTGACCAACACGTCGTTAATGGCACCATGGATGACGCTTTAGTGACTATAGCTCTAGCGCTATCCCTGAAAAAAGAGGCCCAGGAGAAAAGAACAAGGTGGATGAAGAAGTGGCTGATAGGAAGACACCCTTATGGTCATGTGAATCTGCTTTCTTCATCACTTTTGATTTCCCACAGACAGGTGAGTTCCCTGTACAAAACAATACATTCCGGTATACATTTACGTTCAGCGTCTTTGCTACTTGCTGCTACAACTTTGCTACACGACGTGTTTACGATGCCGTAGGTTTGGCGACAGACCATAGACAGGGGATATTGAGTAATATTTCAACTACCAGGCATAGACGACACAATAGTATTGGTCTATCCTAAATAAATATCTAAATTTTTTATGTCTCCAATATATTTCGTCAATCTTCAATGTTACCCACTAACTATCAATAATAAATATTAAATATTGACAAAAAAATTGATCGTCTTTGGGCCGCTTTAAGAGCATACTCGTACCCCAGGGAAACCTATCTGGAATCTAGAAAACACCTGTATGGTTGTAATTTTAAAAAATGGGGCGCATACTCTCTCTCTCTCTCTCTCTCTCTCTCTCTCTCTCTCTCTCTCTCTCTCTCTCTCTCTCTCTCTCAATCAATCATCTGTCAATATGACACATGTGAAAGGGCAATCAACTTCTAATACAGCATCTGGAAACTACAAAATTGCGTCTCGAGACATTGAACATTTCAAAAATTTCTGGGTGCATACTCTGCCCCCGCAGCGTTTGTCTGTTGTGAATTTGCCAAAGATACTGGGGAGCGTACACCTGATCTAACTGCAATCTACTTATGTCTGTTGTATTTCCAGTTTATTTTTGGAGTAATCAGTCAGTCAATGTTGTACTTTCAAAGGATATTAATTGACCTGTGTCTGCAGAATTTCCTGTCTTTTAAGGGAATTTTTCAGTTTATCGATGTGATACTTTCGATAGGTAAATAGGTAATAATTTGGTGTCAGAAAAAAAAAAAGAATCATACGCCTTTTTGTTGTGGAAATAAATTATATAATTCTTTTTGCGTGGGATAATTAATGTTACATCTACATATGGAACTTGTCGTTAGATAGTGCCTGGGAGCTGGAAAATTTCAGAATTTCTTCTAAAAAGATTTGTGTCCCGTGTTCTCAGTGGCTTATTTTTTCACAATTTATACAACAATTTAAAACGTGTTTAGTGAGGCGTGAATTGTATTATATTTAAATATAATTGTGTTACTCTCAACTACCCCCACCCTTTGAAAAAAATACCGACCAGCATCCTAGGGAAAATTGAGGATCAAAAGCACGCCCCCTCTAATCCGCCTATGCAGACTCTCAAATTGAATTATTACTGTATTAAAGGTAAGGTATTAAATTGGTTTCTTCATATCAGCGATATCTGACATCATAAAGTATTTCACTTGAAAGTCGATTTTTATTAATTTCATTTATTGGTGTTATTTTAGCATCCAAGAAACATAATTCGAAGACTTGATAAAAATGTGAGTGCTGCAAAAAATTGGAATAGCAAAATTATGAATCAAAATTAGCATTTGCATTTTACCAATATACTGCGTTATAGTTTATGAACTGGTTTAATTCAAAACATAGAAGTTCCCTTTTAAATGCAACTGTCGCTTTAGGAAACGACAGTTACTTCTGTTCACTTTCCCCGCGATTCTTAATTTGGATGAGTTCACTTTTGCATGTCCAAAGGTTTCAACACTATTTTGGTAATGACATTTTTGCGACTTTGTATATGAGTACGATTGATTTTGTGAAGAAAAAGTCTTTCACCTTTATCATATTCTATAATTTAAATAACTGGCGGTTTTATTTGTATTCAAACACTTTATATATTTTTTTCAAGATGACCATGCTTTACCTAAGAAAAAATGGAACACATCAGACAATCTGGTGAACAAAAAGGCAATTTCGCAGAGTAGGTAGGCTCGTAGAAACCAACATGGAGCGGTGTACGGCGATGACAGAAAGTTCACCAACAACAGTGATGGATTCGAGAGTTTTGTCCGAAGTTTCCGAAATTCCTGCCATTAATTCCATTCTGAATGCATATGAGAAAACCAAGAACTACAATTCACTGGTTTTTAATGGATTTTCTTTTGCAGAGAGAGGCTTTAGATATATTGCGAGTAGTCTCAATATTGATAGTTTTGCTGGTAAGTATAAAACTTATAAAATTGTGTTTTCCCATACTTTTCCCCCTTCCCTCAGTCACTATAGAGGGTAGGCTATATTAATGTGTTTAAAAAAAAACAATTTCAGAGTGGTCGCCTGTGGAACAAATCACGTGGGTCTGACAAGGTAATCGATATCACAGGTGCTTGGGGACAGGAATTTGTATTTTTTTAATTTTCAGCTCACCTGAGCCAAAGGCTCAAGTGAGCAGTTCTGATCACTCCCCGTCCGTCGTCCAGCTTGCGTCCGTAAACTTTTCATATTTTTTAGTTCTTCTCTGAAACCACAGAAGGGATTTTGACGAAATTTGACAGGAAGCAAGTGCTCAAGGTCCTAAATAAGTTTGTAGTTTTTAGCCAGATTGGCCCAGGGGTGGATCCAGGGCAGGGCAGAATAGGTCCCAAAAGGTACCCCTCTTTAAAAAACTTCTCCAGATTCACTGGATGAATTGAAAAACGGATTGTTTTTTAGTGATCTACATGGATGTATGATTCAAGTTTGTATTTTTCATAAAAATTGGAATATTGATTTTTGACGCGTTTTGAGGTCTTTTCAGGCTTTGTCATTTTCATTAATTTTTGCACGATTTCCTCAATTATCTCCCCATGCATTCACTTTGCTGCATTCATTTAATGTGTTTTACTTGTAATTAGGTGAAGAAATGTTTTTGTGCAAAAATTTTGCAGAAATTCAATTTATGAATCAGAATATTAATTTTTGACACATTTTTTAGGTCTTTTCAGACTTTGTCATTTTCATTAATTTTTGCATGATTTTGTCAATTATCTCCCCTTGCATTCTTGCTGAAATTTGATTTCAAGAATTTTTTTATGAATTTCTTAAAACAGAAATATTTATGTTTCTTGGCCAGATCAGCCTACATGTACATATTCTTCTTGGTCTTCTTTCCACATTTGAAGATGCTTCTAAGGTGAGCGATTGAGGCCGTCTTGGGCCCCTTTTTGTTGACTTTATATTGTCATTTGCAATACTCAACACTATTGGTGTAATTTTACTTATTTTTGAGGATTTCCTCCCATTCAGATTATGCCCCATCTCAGATCCTATAAATATATATAATCTGATGTAAGGCGCATCCTTTAACTCCACTTAAATCTCCATCAGTCCTTGTCTGTCAGTTCTCTTTGAAACTGGACTTGTCTGTCAGTTCTCTTTGATATTGGAGTTGTCTGCCAGTTTGTTGAACAGTATAAGAGTTGTCTGCCAGTTTGTTAAACAGTATTGTAGTTGTCTGCCAGTTTTCTTTTGACATTTCAGTTGTCTGCCAGTTTGTTAAACAGTATTGGAGTTGTCTGTCAGTTTGTTAAACAGTATTGGAGTTGTCTGTCAGTTTGATGAACAGTATTGGAGTTGTCTGCCAGTTTGTTGAACAGTATTGGAGTTGTCTGTCAGTTTGATGAACAGTATTGGAGTTGTCTGCCAGTTTGTTAAACAGTATTGGAGTTACCTGCCAGTTTGTTGAACAGTATTGGAGTTGTCTGCCAGTTTGTTGAACAGTATTGGAGTTGTCTGCCAGTTTGTTGAACAGTATTGGAGTTGTCTGCCAGTTTGTTAAACAGTATAGGAGTTGTCTGCCAGTTTGTTAAGCAGTATAGGAGTTGTCTGCCAGTTTGTTAAGCAGTATTGGAGTTGTCTGTCAGTTTGTTAAACAGTATAGGAGTTGTCTGCCAGTTTGTTAAACAGTATTGGAGTTGTCTGCCAGTTTGTTTTGGTATTGTAGTTGTCTGCCAGTTTGTTAAGCAGTATTGGAGTTGTCTGTCAGTTTGCTAAACAGTATTGGAGTTGTCTGCCAGTTTGTTAAGCAGTATAAGAGTTGTCTGCCAGTTTGTTTTGGTATTGTAGTTGTCTGCCAGTTTTCTTTTGACATTTCATTTGTCTGCCAGTTTGTTAAACAGTATTGGAGTTGTCTGCCAGTTTGTTAAACAGTATTGGAGTTGTCTGCCAGTTTGTTTTCATTCCTTGTCTATATAAGGTGACAAAGTTTGGCCAAATTAGCAGTTTATGCTCCTGTGAACAACTACTAGAGATACCTTTCAGGGCTCAACAGTTACGTTTGTCAGGGACAAGTCCATTGTGTTGTCAGATAAGTTATAAACTCACTTGTCCAAATTGACGATAGCAAAATAGTAGTATATGTACTACACTTGAGCCCCCTTTTTCCGAGAAAACGACACGTACCTAGATTTCCCGGAATTGGCGGTCACGTGATCACACAGGTAAATGGATGTTATATATAGACGATGATATATAACGTGTTTACTGGATTATACATGACACAGTGATAGATGATTCAATTTTATCTGTCCCTAGAGATGACAACGTCACGCTCCTGTGATCACCAGGTTAATGCCGCACGAGTCGTTTTCGCCTCACAGGTGTCCCAATGGTATAGTGTGACAAAATTGAAAAGGCCATAAGTAATTTCACCCCAATTTAAAAAACATGTCCCATGCACATCGATCTACCGAGCGGTTATTGGATTTACCGATCCCGCCCGAGAGATCTATTACGACTCCATATATCGAACCGTTATTAGATCTCCCGATTCCCCCCGATTTTAAAAAAACGTTTTTAAAACCCAAACGTGTCTACACGGGGCAGACCTATCGTTTCGACAGAATTTCCTCGACACGTAGGTTAAAGTTTGGAACCAGGTTCGACGAGTATAAAGTAGTCCTATTGAGGTCCGACAGGGTTATCGATATAGACCGTTTATTTGTGCACCTCGTAAGGTCGGTGATAAACGATAGAGGGTTGCAAAACGGCGATAAATTTCGCATCATCATCAATCACCCGAAATTCCCGAAACCGTTCAGTACGAAATATATTACCGTCTCGGGGGATTTAGCCGAAGAGTTATTTAAAGCACTGCAAGAGTATATAGAATATTACGAGGTGCCCTTAGACGAAGTAGAAATAGTCGTCCAGTCTACGACAGTGCCGAGGGGGAAGGGGAGATCCAAAGAACCGGTGACAAAGGAGACCTCGTCGTCGAAAAGAAGTATCATCACGATTAAAAACGACGACGCCACGTGTCTGGCATGGGCCATCGTGACGGCGGTGGCCAACAAACATAAAGACAAATGGACGAATTCCCAGCTTCGACACGGTTTCAACGAGAGTCGAAAATTACAAAAGGTCGAAGCGTTAAAACTTCACGAAGAAGCGGGCGTTCCCATCCGGGATCACGGTTGTACCTTAGAAGACGCGAAAAACGTTTGCCGATCACCTGGGTGTGCAGATCAACATAGTGGACGGGCGATCGGTTCAACGAGATCATCTATACGACCGAAGGGAGCGACGCGGTCTATCTGTACAAGAATAAAAATCACTTCGACGTGATTACGAAGATGAACGGATTTTTGGGTACGGGGTATTACTGTCATACTTGTAAGAAGGGATATACAAGAGGAGATCGCCACAGATGCCCAGAAAAGTGTTTATCGTGCTTCGGTTATGATTGTCCGGGGGGTGAAAGGAAATTGTGCGACGATTGTAACAGAGCGTTTTTCGGCGAAGACTGTTTTAAGGAACATAAACGCGTCAGAGGCACGCAAGACGACGAACCGGACGTGGTTTGTTCAATCGTTCAGAAATGTTTAGAGTGCGAACGGGTGGTCAAGGACTTGAAGACCCATGTATGTGGTCATTCCAAATGTCCGAATTGTAAAGAATATGTCGACATGACGACGCACAAGTGTTTCATGCTCAAGAAACGATGTAAGGGCGGTAACTGCACGGAAAAGAAACCGTGCGAGGAGGCGGAAAAAAAGAAGTCTGAATGGTGTTACAGTTGTAAAACGCGAACGACAGAGTATTATTTTTACGACATAGAAGCCACGCAAGATACCGGCGTTCACATACCGAATCTAATCGTGTGCCAAGACTTTGGCGGTAAACAACAAGAATTTTCTACCGTAGACAAGTTCTGCGAGTTTGTCTCGGGCAAAAACGGTACGTTCATTGCCCACAATGCCAAAGCGTACGACGCGCAGTTTTTGTTAAAGTATTTCGTGGAACATAACCTTAAACCATACTGCATTTACAACGGCACGAAGATCATGTACATGGAAGTCGGTTGTGCTCGCTTTATCGATTCCATAAATTTTGTCCAATCCGCTCTGGCGGAATTTCCGAAGACGTTTGGTCTGACCGAACTCAAAAAGGGGTATTTCCCTCATTATTTCAACAAACCGTGTCACCAACGTTACGTGGGATCGTTGCCTAGTAAAAAACACTACGGTGTCGATCACATGAGCAAACGCAACAGGGAAGAGTTTTTAAAGTGGTACGAGGTGCGAAAGAACGACGTGTTTGATTTCCAGAAAGAACTGAGGGAGTACTGCACGTCCGATGTCGACATATTACGACGGTCCATGTTGAAATTCAGGGAAGACTTTATCGCGTTGGAAAACATAGATCCGTTACAGTACGTGACGATAGCGTCCGTGTGCATGACCGTCTACAGAAGCAATTACATGCCCGAAAAGACGATAGCTGTTCATAACGATAACGTCGTTCACGAAACGTACAGCGCGAAATCCATTTCTTGGCTGGATCACGTGGCCGAGAGAGACGTTGTCGTCATACGTCACGCGTTGAACGGCGGTGAGGTGACTTTGCCCGACGACATCGGTAAAGTCGACGGGTATTGCGAAGACACGAAGACGGTTTACGAATTTCAAGGATGTTTCTGGCACGGGTGTAAAAAGTGTTACGCGCGAGACACCCTCAATAACAAGAACCAATTCGACATGGATACGCTCAGAAAACGAACCTCCGCTAAAAACGAGAAGATACGACGGGCCGGTTACGCGTTCGTCGAGGTCTGGGAATGCGATACGAAAGACATAAATGGTAAAGAGATCGTGACGCCGTTAGACCCTCGAGACGCCTTTTTCGGTGGTAGGACCAACGTGACCAAATTGCTGTACGACTTCGACGGAAGAGAAAAGGGACGATACGTCGACTTTGTCAGTCTGTACCCGACGGTCCAGTTTTATAAGACCTACCCGGTCGGTCATCCCACCAAAATAGTTAATCCCGAATGCGTCGATCGAACTTGGTTGGGGTTCGTCAAATGTAAAGTCGTGCCGCCCTGGAAATTATATCATCCCGTCCTACCCGTCAAAATGAAATGTGGAGATGCCGAAAAGCTCTTGTTCCCGCTGTGTAAGACGTGCGCCGAACGACGGGCACAGAGGCCGTGCGAACACACCGACGAGCAGAGGTCGTTCGCCGCGGGCACGTGGTGTACTCCCGAGCTATTCAAGGCCTTAGATAAGGGGTACGTGATAGAGAAAATTTACGAAGTTTGGGATTTTGTCTACACCAGCGAGGACGTGGACCTTTTTAGAGACTACGTCAAGAAGTTTATGAAGATCAAGATGGAAAGTTCCGCGTTAAAGGTGGGTCTGGGCACCCCTTACGACTCGGAAGAACGGTATAAAGACATGGTCAGAGAACGATTGGGGATCGACTTGGGCGAAATAAAGTATAATCCCGGCATGCGCGCCATCTCTAAATTATGTCTCAACTCTCTCTGGGGCAAGTTCGGTCAAAGGGTCAACATGAAACAGACTCAATACGTGAACGAACCGAAAGACTTTTACACCCTGTTGCTGGACGACACGATAGACAATCTCAACATTCAGTTCATCAACGACGACATGGTCCAGATGTCTTACGATTTAAAGGGACAATTCGTCGATAAGACCAATGACGTCAACATCTTCATAGCGTGTTATACGACGGCTCATGCCAGAACCATGTTATACGACGTGTTGGATCAACTCGATGATAGAGTGTTGGGATTCGACACCGATAGCGTGTGGTACGTAGATCGCGACGACGGGGTCTCGATCGACACGGGTGATAACTTGGGCGATTTGACGGACGAGTTAGGCGGCGATTTCATCACGTCGTGGTGCGCCACCGGTCCCAAATCTTATTCGTACGAAACGAACACGGGTAAAAAGGTGTGTAAGGTCAAGGGATTTAGTCTGAATTACGAAAATTCTCTTTACATCAACCGAGACGCGATGACCGACGTCGTCAAAGAAACGCGTAAGAGGATTACGACCGTTCGAGAAAACGCCATCACGAGAGATTCCAAAACCAAACGCGTCGTGAATCGATATCAGGAGAAAGAGTTTACGTTGTGTTACGATAAAAGGGTGATGAAGGACGGGTACGACACGCTTCCCTATGGGTATTAAAAATTTATTAGTATTAATAAATTTTTTAATCGACGACCAATAATTCCTCTCGGACGAACGTTCTCTGAGGCGCCGGTTCCTTTAGCTGATACAGGTCGATGCCCTGCATTCTGAAATGCCTGTCTATGTCGTGTTTGTCGACGCTCCAGATGGGGTCGGTGGCCCTCCTGCGCCCGCCTTCCAATTCACCCGGTTGATACAGATATCTTACTTTCGCAAAGGGACTGATGGGTGGTTGCACTTTATCGACGGGTTCTACCTTTTTGGGAGGGTCGGTCTCTTCGTTGATCGTTTTTACGACTTCCGGCAACCGTTTCGCCCATTCTCTGTTTCTGTCTTTGGTTTTCATCTCTTGGTCGTATTGATAGCTAAACAGCTGTTCGCCCAACGTTCTATTAAATCGCTCGACGATGGCTTGGTCGCGGTGAAGGTCAACCCGACCTCTTCTTATTCTCGCGTCGTGTCGGGTCATGAGTTTGGTGACGGCGCCCATGAATTCGCGGCCGGGGTCGACTTGTAATAATTTCGGAAACGTCAGACGCCGTTCGTAGATCTTTTCGAAAGCGTCGGCCACCTCTCGACTGTCTTTGGTCGTCAGCGGTTCCGCTTCTTTGTAGCGAGTGCCCACGTCGACCAACGTCAGCGCGTATTTGTACGTTTTTCCGTCCACCTTGTCGTGCGGTAAAAACAACAGGTCGGCCTGGTGAGTGTCGTTTTCTTTCGCATCTTCGAATCGGGGTCTCACAATCTTCTTGGGGGCGGGTAGGTAGATTTGCCACACGTCTTGTTTTTTCAGGAATTCCAACGCTTTCTTCTCGCTGACTTTGGCTGCTTTTGCCAATTTCCCGATGGCGGCCTTTCCCTTCCAATAGTGTTTGTGATAGATCTCTTCCATTTTATTTTAGGCGACGTATTTTTTAACGCCGTAGAAGACGAGTCCCGTCCCGATCACCACGAAGAGGAGTTCCTTGTCTTTTTGTTCTTCCGAGGGTGATAGAAATCGCTCAACTTAGGCTCGGGAGGCATCGGCTCTTCGTTCGTCATCCGGGAGTAGAGTGACATGGCGGCGTCCACTTCTTTGTAGGTGTACAGGGAATGTCCTTCCTTCCTGAGTCTCTCGTTGAGAAAATCTAATCGTTTTGTGCGTTCGTGATTCCACCGATCTCTGGCCTTGGTCAGTTTTTCCATCGCCTCGTCGTGTCTCTTCTGTTCTTCGTGATTCGAGAATAGAAATTGCGATCCCGAGAAGGCTAGAGCATTGACTACTGCACCGCCTATCATCATCGCGATCGTTGCCATTTTTAAATAGAGTTTAGTTTATTTCATGATATCGGCGGGGATGATACCCTTCTTGACCAACATGTCTTTGGTATACTCGGCGAGCGCAAACTCCAGGAGGATCATCCCGAAGTCCTTCGGGTCTAGATCCATCTTGGGTGCGGGCATCTTGAGGACCTTCTTACCAAGTTGCGCGTATCCGATGGCAATTCCAGTGCTGACGGCCGCGTGATACGCGGTGTTGACCAAATCCTTTTCGCTCATATTATTTTTTATATGAAAAAATTATTATTTATCGGGTTTTACCGCCGACGTCCAGCCGTTGCTCGAGTTGTAGACGTTGTTGCAGTAGGTGCCGAGCATGACGAGCATGTGATCGATGTCTCCGTCGATGAGGTGCTCGTCGTCCGTCGTGTGGTGGTGGTGATGAAGGATGTCCGCGTCCAAGTCGGCGTCGACGTCGTAGTCGATCGCGTGGGAATGAACATGGACGTGCTCGATTTTCTTGGTTCTGAAGGTGTTCACGAGCGTGATCGTGATCAGGCTCGCGGCGAAGATTCCCGTCGCCGTCGTTTCCGCAAACGTTTTCAGTTTGGGGATATGCATTTTTTTAATAGCGAAAAAGATTTTTTTAAATACATTTCGTAGGGGGATCCTACTCGTAGGGGTTATGGAGGTGACGGTGAAGAAAGATGTGTCCCGTCTCGTCGCCTTTCTTGCTGTCCAACGTGCGGACGTGGACGTGTTCGACTTTCTCGTGTTTTAACACGTCCGCGAATAAGAGTGCGCACATGCTCGCGGCGATGATTCCTCCACCCACCATCGGCAGCGTTTCCAAAATATTTCTCATTGTCACACACATTTTTTTTTTTTATAGTGAAAAAGATTTTTATTTAATACATTTCGTGGGGATTGGGTTTGTTTTTAGGTTCTGGAGGAGAAGGAGAAGGAGGAGGTTGTTTTTTCGTGTACGACAACACCAATCCGACCGCGAGTCCGCCGGCCGCTAGCCATTTCCAGCTATCTAGGCCATCGGTCTGGCTATTAGTCTGACTATCCTGGCTATCCTGGCCATTAGTCTGGCTATTCTGACCATTAGCCTGGCTATTAGCATTGCTATCCTGGCCATTAGTCTGGCTATTCTGACCATTAGCCTGGCTATTAGCATTGCTATCCTGACCATTGGCATTGCTATCCTGACCATTGGCATTGCTATCCTGGCTTTTACGACTCCACCTCTTTTGCGCTCCCCTCTTCCCCGCTTCCTGACGTTTCGGATTCTTTTTCCCTAGGAGTTCTTCCGGATTCATCGTCTTTTTCTATATCCTCCGCCTGTGATATGGCGACTCGTCGTGGCGGCTAAGCTGAAAGGTGCTAAGAGTGACCCGTATTTATAATAGAGACTACAGCACACTTCGCCGATGGCCGCGTCCAAGAAGGGGTCTTCGTTCAGCTCCTCGATCAGTTTGGGTTCGTCTTTGATGTCGAAAAAATGCTTGAGACCGAGCGTATACAGACCGATGAGGGTATTGCCGATCGACTTGGCCATGCGCATGTTGAGTCGAGCGTCTAACACGCGACTCAGGGATTCCACTTCCTTGTCGTTCATCTTGTCCAATTCGGAAGACGTCACGTCTTTACCCAGAAACTGACGCGCGCGTCCGGATCCGACGATGGCCGACAGTCTGTCTTTGGCGGTCACTGACGTACTGGTGGTGGTGACGGAAGGTGCATCGTTCGCTAATACGTCGTCTACATTCATCTTTTTTTATACATTTTATTTATATTTTGTAAACGTTACGTTTACAAAATACTGTCACGTTTTTTTTATTTATTCCGTGTCGGAATCCAAGTCCAAGTCTTCTACGCAGTCGGCCAAATCCGGTAGAGGAGCACCGTCGATTGTTTTGACGATGATGGTCTGGTGTAAGAGAGTTTGCATGTATACTTTCGATTCTTTGATGGGTATGTAAACGTTGTCTACGCGTAAAGAACCAATGGCCAGACATCGTTTTTTCTCGTAATCGTGGGGGTTGACTTCAACGATCGATTTACCTTTCGGGTCGTCGTCCGTTCTCTTTCTGTAAAAAATAGGTTTGTCTCGTTCACCATCCAGTTTAACTTTCGCGTAGATCACATTATCAGCGTTTTTTTTATCCGTTTTGACGAGGACTATATCGTTGACATCCACGGGAGATTTTCTACCATTTTCTTTCAGTGTCTTTGCGAGTTTTTCTATTTCCGTTCTCAAGAACGCCGCGATCTTTTCCAACATGGCGGCGAATTCCTTTCCGCATTTAAATTTCATAGAATAATCGGAACCGTCCTCGTATTGCCACAAGCCGGACGATTCCGTTTTGGGAGTGCGTATCACTAACGGTCTCACGTCGCCGGTCGGGTACTGATACGCGACGTAAACGCGTTGATAACGCTTCCCTTTCTTATCGACGTAATGGGCTCCCGTCCTTAAATTGTTCACGTCAAAGTTCTCAACTGTCACGAATACCATGTTTTCTTTTTTATAACGAATAAATTTTCTTTAAGTCATTTTTTTAAAAATGTTTCTGAGCCCTTTTTCCGTTCTGCGATAGTTTTCCAGACGTAACACAGTTAATATCGTGGATAACACGAGCATACACCCCACCGCGACCGACGACAAGAGCGCGAACAAGACCATTGAAAGAGAGAGGTATCGACACGATGAAGTATTGCACCTCTTGCCAAAAATGGATGACCGATAGCACTAAATACGAAACGTGTTATACGTGTGGCGGAAAAGAACCCGCAGACGAGTGGCACAAGACGCATCCACGGTGCGAGAGGAGAAGAAGACGAGCTGCTTGCAGAGGTCGTCCGTCTCTTGATCCGACTCCTTTTTTACGGTTTCGGACTTGTATTTGGTGTACAGTTTATCCTTCATCTCGCGATACTTGGTCAGTTCGTGGGACACGGTGGCGAATTCTTCGTCTGTGATCTTCCCGTCCTCCAGCGCGCGACTCACCAGATCCGTGATCGAATTCAGTTTGCTCTCCGCCAGTTTGACGATCTTCAGGTGCTTCTCCGATTTCTTCAGCAACACTCGTCGGATTCCCTTCATGACCAGTCCCACGGTCACGGCCACGATCTGCAGAGGTAAGCCCGTCGACGCCGTCCGCGGTGTTGACGATTCGCTTGTATTTCTTGTGCACGCTCTTCCGCGTCTCGATCTCTCGTCTGAACGTCTGCTCGATCTCTCCGATCCGTCTGAGACGATACTCTTGCGGATCGGGTTCTAACGTCGGGTACAGCATCTCTTTGTTGTTACTCATCTTTTAAGAAAAGGGGGAAAATTTTTTTATACGTCGAGAACGACGACGCCGTTGACGGATCTCGATTTCGATCCTTTGTTCACGGCGAAGTTGAGGACGTCGCCCGCCGTCACCCGCAACGGCGGATTCAGCGGGACGATCTCGCCGGTCTGGGTCCGGAAGGTTCTGTATTCCACGTCGTTCAGGACGAGCGTCACGTTCAGTTCGCCCAAGAGTCCCAGACGGATGACGTGACCGTCGAACAACATCTTGACGCCCAGCGTCGGTCGGAGTCTTCCGTTTTTTTATTCACCTCGAATTGGAAGGTGTTCATGATGCGACGGTTTTTGGCCAACGCGGTGATCTCCTCTTTGGCGTTGTCGAGGTCTTTGAGAAGTCTCTCGTTCAGGTCCTCCACTAGTTCTTCCCTTTCCACGTCTTCCCAATAGAATCCCGATCTAGACATCTTTTTTAATTCTTTTTTAGAATTTCTTAAATTCCAATAGAACGTGAACGGAATGACCGTGATTGTCGACGGGATTGCCTTCCTCGTCCTTGAGACGTATCGTCACTTCTGAGATGCGATCCCGTCTCAACGACAGGAACACGGGTTGTTCGACGTCTTTTTCGTACAACTCGGAAAATTTCACGTTGGGACAGGGTAGGGACATGAGGATGTCCTTCGCCGTGCCGTCTCTGACACCCTCCTCCAACTCGTCGAGATGGACGTTGAGGAGTTCCACCGGCTGCAGGTTGACGCTCCAGCTAGCGGAGATGGATCCGCCGAGAGCCGCATTCGCGCGAATGCCGAGAATCTTGCCGATTTCAGGCGGAAGCACCACCGCCGTGCTACCCGACCCGTCGATTCTCAATCTCATGGTGGTCTTGTCCAGGAACACCTTGTCGAAGTATTTCGCGAGAAGTCGTCGTAGGTCGGTGAAGCTGTACGACCCGGCGTGCACGCTTTGGACTTTGGGTCTGTCTCTCCCTACGGCGTAGCGTATCTCCACGTCTTTCTTGACGTTGTACAACCCGTTGTAAAGGCGAATGGAGTTGACGCCCACGCACCACTCGCCGTTCTTCGCATTATCGACGTAACGAGATAGAACATTGCTGTTTTTTTTATATAAAAATTTTACTTTTATATAAAATACGATGAACGTCTACGAGTACAGAAAGAATCTAAATCTATCGTCGTTCGACGTCTACGTCAACGCGACCGAAAAGTTTCGCGCGTCGTTCGAGAACGTTTTCGACGAGTATAGTAATCCAATGACCCTCGAGTATAATAGCGATTATTACCGCGCGACGTTGAAACGATGGTACCTGCAGTCCATCGGCGGATTCTGGCAGAATCAAGTGAATTTCGCGGTGTGGTGCGCGACGACGGGATGCGGGGTGACGCTGGACATGGGAAACGATCACCTATCCAAATCGTTCTTTAGCTTCCACATCTACTATCAGATCAGAAGAGTCCTGCAAGAACTCGCCGCACCCCTACCCTCCGATCCGTCCTTCGACCGTTATGCGAACAACATTGATAAGGGAGCGTATCGGAGACTCTGTCGCGAATTCGACGTCCCGGTCGAGACGGATTGGAAGATCAAGGGAAACATCTTCGGAGACTACAAATCGAAGTGGTCTACCTTCGTCAACGATCGATCGAATGGATTCACGACTCCGGGGTTGAGAAGATTAGACGCCTCCATTCGCGTCTTCGTCTGGGCGATCTTGGGATCGCAGGGTCAGACGAGGACCTCGATTGCGGACATGAGCGCCACGTCGCTGGACGCCAAGAATCAGTTCCTGGCCAACGTCGAGGACGCCATCAACCGACCGCTCGACCTGCCCGCCGACATCTCGCGCTACGAAGACTGTCTGAAGTACGCCAATTCCAAGCTCGACTACGTCATCCATCCGGGGCTCTACATGCTGCCGAGCGACATGGAGCTGAAGATCGGCAAGAACATCGTCGGCTACAATAACAAGATCGTGATCGCCCCCGACACCGCGACGACGGGAACGAACACCAACCTCAACGCGAAGATTCAACCGCCGCCGCCGCAGATCAAACAAGTTAAACCCCCGTCTCCATCACCACCCAAACAAGTTAAACCACCATCTCCATCACCACCTGTAGAGATCGCGCCGCCGCAGTCAGACGATCACGAGGATCAGAAGACTGCCGTCTTGACCACGGCGTTACTTTCTTTTCTTGTCTTCGTCGAGTTTCGTTAACAACCAGCCGACGACGACCATGCCCAAGACCCACAGATGTTCTCCCAACCACATCGCCGTCTTGCCAAGCGTCGACAAGATCCAGGACACGATGGCGCCTAAGATACCCGGCAACGCCTCGCCGAACTTGACGGCTAGTCTCGCGAGCAATTTTCCGATCGCGTCCAGCTGTTTCTTGATCCATTCCTTCGCTCCTCCCTCCTTGTTGGGAGGTGGAGCGGGTGGTGGTGGACTCGTCCCCGGAAGGAGCAATTCGACCAAGAAACCTATCGTCATGCCGATCGCCGTCAGGACGCTGAAGATGGTGATACCCTGTTCTCTGAACAGATTGGCAATTCTCTCTCTCAAGGGGAGATCGCTGTCGAGTAGTCCCTTGATCGACTCTCTTATGGTATCCAGTTGAGTCTTTAACTGCCCTTTCAGATTTTTAATATTCTCTCTATACAGCTCGATTACATTGCGCGACTCCTTTATCTTCCCCTCGAGCTTTTCTTTTTTCTCAGGATTGTTTTTGAGATCTTCGGTCCATTCCGTTATCAATCGTAGATGTGTCGCTATTTTACTCGCACTGTTACGTATTTCACCGCGAATGGTTTGTAAAGTCTTATTCAATCCCTGCAGTTCTCTCAGGGGAAATTCTCCCTCAAAGTCATCTGCGCGGAGTTGTGTCGATGTATCGACGAGGGTGTTTATACTACCCGATAGGTCTGATATTGCCTCGTCTAGTTGTTTTGCTTGCGTTTCATCATCGTCATCCTTTTTTAATACCTCTTTTACGGTGTCGCTTTTATTTTTTACTTCTTTTGCCTCTTGTACAGGAAGTTCCATCCTCATACCCATCGCACTTTGAAAATTAGCCTTATAATGTGATGACGCATAAAAACCTCTTCTATTTTTATACGTTAACTGTTTCCACTCCGCTCCCCATTTTACCCATAAGTCACCTTGTTTCGATGCTTTAAATTTGTAAGAAGCTTTAATACCATAAGGAGATTTGGCTTCTTTCCATTTATTCACTAATTCCTCAGTATCTTCTTTAGACGCTACATTCTCAACAACTAGTCCGGGAGGCAGATCTTCTCCACCGACCCAGCTAGGACCTTTCGTATTATCGTAGAAAGACGTCTCCGCAGTATTCCGAGGATTATCATCATCGTCATACGGATCAGGACTGTAGAATTTATCTTCATCATCATCGTCATTATCGTCAACGACATTATCATCGTCATCCTCCATAGTATTTAACTCGATGTTTTCAGTTGGTGGCTCTGCCATTTTTATAAAACACTTTAAATTTTTTTATTACGTAATAGAAAAAAGATGATGAATTACGGACACGTTCTCGATCCTAATAGGAAATCGCGTTGGAGTTCGAAAAAATCACCAACGAGAATCTCGCACGCAGCATCAGACAAAAGTACGCGGGTCTACATACCTATTACTTCAACCAGATCTTGCGCTATCGCAAAACGACGATGAGTAAATCGGATAGCATCCTCAATTATCAGATCAACACCCCCGCAAAGTCTCTCGCGGGCATCCTGTTTCTCTTTAAAGACATTTCCGTCGACGATCCTGAGAAATTTTATAATCCGCGAATCACCAAAGTGGAAATGACCATCGAGGGTCAGCCGAACCAACTGTTCTCGGCCGGTATGAGACCACATCACCACTTTGACGAGATTAAAAAGTTTTTCTCCCTGAATCGCGAAAACGTCACCGAAACGATCACCAAGGAACTCGAGCTGAGCAACGTGACTCTGGGGAACTATCTCAAAGACCATTACGCACTCTGGTTGGACTTGAGAACGACACCCGAAAACCACCTCCACGGCACGGGTCGCAAGTTACAGTACGGGCCACGCGGATTCCGCAAAAGTCACGTCATCGCGGCGGGGTTAGTTATGAGCAGTCGTCCGCGATGAAATCGCGGCTATTTGACGCGGTCGCCGTCATCGCGGCGGTTGAAATTCCTCGCAAATCGCGGGGATGAATCAAATCATCGCAAATTGCGGCTGTTGAAAATCATCGCAAATCGCGGCTGTTGAAAACCATCGCAAATAGCGGCTGCTGATCTTCGTATACTACTGGAATTGTCGAACGGAATTCTGTTTTGTTTTGTTTTTTTTATGCGAGGTCAATCTATTGATTAAATATAAAAAAATACATTACTATTCGCTTAAATACGACAATTATCTTGTATAGTACCCGAAATATGTACCTTCAAATTGATCCCAAACCAACAAAAAACCCCCGACTTTCACTTTGTTCAACAGTTCTGTTATAATTTGCATCAAACTCCAAAGTTCTTCTACGTCATGTAATGAAATTGATTACCCAAGCCGTCAAATCAAAGTTATCCGTGCGTGAAGTGTAATCACATTTCTGCACAGAGTTGGACACGTGGGACCTTCTACCTTACACGTATATCGCTTTTCAACTATCCGTAACCGTGATATTAGACATCGTATGTCAATTTACACAAATTGACATCAATTAAAATATCGACAAAAAGAAATAACGGAACTTCGACTAATCCTATCGAGGTTTATTTTCTTTCGATCCTACCTATCGTATTACGTTTAGTTATCTACGTATCTGGTTTATAAAACAGATTTTCAAACAAAAACTGTAAGCCAAATTTGTGACGGCGCTTAAAAATTCGAAGTTCTGAAATCTCTCTCTTTCTCTCTCTCTCTCTCTCTCTCTCTCTCTCTCTCTCTCTCTCTCTCTCTCTCTCTCTCTCTCCACACATGTATTTTTGCTCGGTCAAAAGATGTATTTCTCATTCCCAATATTTTAACGGTACTATGTTTTGTTTCATTGGTTTAATGGTTTAAAACAGTTCTTCGTCTGCTGCATATAATATCAAGGTTCATCATGACTTTAAAATCACAAAAAAGTTTACATCAATAGAATTATCATGTATGCGATACTAGTATAAAGGTATCGAATTTCCTGGTCTCCTGACCATTCCACTTAAACTACCGGACGTTTATGATATACTAAAGCTAATGTAATTGAATTTGAATTTGCCGATACCTTTATCTACCCGACTTTAATATGAACTTCAGTTAAAGTATTGTGCAACTGTGTACACTTTTTTTAAATTAAGATTAAAAGTGGTACGAATAATATACATGTATTAGCAAAAGTTCAAGGAAATCTGTACCCGATTTCGTTATACGAAACATACAATTCATTCACGTGGGTTTTTACCATTCGATACTTTATAAAAGTAAAATTCCCAGGTTTCAAAAACTTATTTTAACACCAACAAATGAACTCATACAGGTTTGGAGGAATAGCAATCGTTGGGATATTCTATTCATTCAAAACAAAAATGCTTATGTAAAAAACTCAATTATGATATATCTTCAAAATGTACCCGGGGAGAGACCACAGGCCTCCCGCAAGTAAACCTTCGTTTGAAAATCGATTTCAACATCGATCAAACATGTACTGTAACAAGCTATAGCTGATCAAAATTGAACAAGTCGTGTGTCTGATTTTTCATATGCTAATTAATCTGGAATTATGATTCTGGTCATCGTCAACTACCGCACAGGGGTAAATAGTCTGACTGGTGTTTTTTTTTTTAAATAAAAATATACAACACGATTTTTTAAACTTGTATATTACAATTAATAATAAAAATCAGATTGACATTAGTTAAATGTATTACAGTCCACAGACTGCTCAACCCCTCTTTGAAAATCTTCAATCACAAGGGAGTCATGATTGTTGCAAATCATGCCAATACATACATAAGCTGACACGAAATATGCAATGACAGCATAATACTGCTTACACAATCAAATGGGTTGAAAGTATCGACTACGTATATATATATCACTGACGTCGGAAGCAAAATGAATGTGGAGGGGCTTAACCAACTTAAAACACACACACACAAACCAGACTATACCCCAATTTTCAACACCTATGTCTATCTTTGCAAAAAAAAAGGGGGGGGGCTAAGCCCCCTATCCCCCGGTTCCGACGCCTATGTATATGGCTAAATGGATATATTGAATTTATGCAAAATATATTATACTTTATTAATTATTTTATTGTACTTAAATATATTTTACGCTCTTTAAAATAATTTAAAACCGTAAATGACGTTTAATGACCAAATGATAAATAGAAACAATTACAAATGCACAGTTTCCCTTTGATTGTGACCGAGTTCAATGTCGGCGCGTCTAATGATCCAAAAATACAATTTAATAATTGATTTCGAATCTTAAAATACAACGTTTGAAATTAATGCATAGGCGTCGCAAGCAAATTGAAAGGGGGGGGCTAAACCAACTTAACACACACACACGCCAGAAGTGGGGGGGGGGGGGCTAAACCAACTTAAAACACACACACGCGAGAAAAGTTTTTTGTCACCTATGCCGATATGCAATAGATGTTTTAAAAACACACCAGATTTGGATTAACCGTACTTTAAGATTTAGTCTTAAACGCTAAGATGCTCACAGACCTAGCCTTGTTTATTGCGATAGCCCTTTTTATAGCTCTGAAAATTACATAGAGATATATTTAGTTTAATAATTTTTGTTTTGATATTTTGTTTTATTTATAGGTCTACATGGTAGTTCTTGCACTTTAAATAAGTAGGGGAAATGTCTTGAGTGAAAAACCACGTAGATCAACCGTAACAGTTACCATAATTACTCTACGCTTAAACTTTATTTTCATTTTTTTTTTCAATTTGTCAATATATGTTGAAATACAAATCATAAAAAGCCAAACTAAAAAGTCAAACTGATGGAGACGTCACAAAAAGGCTAAACTAAAATTTTGGCCTATGCTCGACACTTGAGGGTTCTTCATTGTGCCGACACCTATATTGTGACACGGGGCCAGTCGTCTCCGGCGAAGTTTGAATCCATGACCCTCCACGTGTATGGCGGTATCTTATCCCCACAATAAACTCCACGCCTCTCCTTGAAAATTCCTTGATTTGTACCTTATAAGTGTGTCTGTTAAATGAAATATTTTGGCCGGAATAAAGACGAGTCGCAATGTGATAAGCAACTCTGTGAAGTGGGCTTTTATATCTTACCATTTCTGCGAAGCAAACACAGTTGGATCATGGAGAAACGGATACCTCATCGGGCTCTCAACGAAATATTTTTAACGATTAAGAGGTCAGAATTCAATCAATGTCTGGAGGTTTATAGTTTCAAAAATAAAACTGATGAATTCCGTCAATCACACATCAGGTGACACGAAATACGCTACGGCATCATTATACTGCCTGCACTATCAAAATGATTGGTTGAAAGATGACTGAAAGAATTGACTGTTATGGCGTAAAGGATGTACGCCCCTACCTCATTTGAACTACCGGTCGAATATGAAAGGAGTTTTTCATGCATTTTAACGCGTATTCATCTTACCAATATATTGCTATGCTATCAGTATATCTATTCTGAATCAGTCTGGAGAAATTCTTTTCTGCAACTTGTAAATAGTTTTTTAAAACTTGGAAAATAAATTCAAAAAGTTCTTAACAGAGAATCACGGAGAATTTTAGATTTTTTATTATTATTATTTCATTTATACTTAAAATTTTTACGTGTGTAATATATTTCACACAGATGCTACGTTTGTTTATCGTTGTTTAACGTCCCACTAAAGAATATTTCAGTCATATAGAGACGTCACCAAAAATTTGCATATGCTCGGCACTTACGACCATTGAGCAGTAAAGGTTCTTTAACATGCCGACACCTACTGTGACTGACATGATGGGCATTAAGAAAAAATATATTATCAAATGCATAACATGGAATCTATTTTCTGTCATACAAGATATTAAATGCATATATCCTTTTTAATTTTTAGTATTTTTTATGATTACCAAAATTTTTTTTTTCGATATGCCCTCTGATAATGAAGGCATACATGCGTCGATGTAAGTCCTTATATACACTCACATCATCCGAGTTATCTTTTGACAGTGATTTATGACGCTGTCGATAAGGTTCAAGTAAGGATACCCCGTTCACTCAGAATCGATATTTTGTCCCTGTTATGTAATAGCTTTGGTCTGCGGTCTTGATCGAGGAGCCATATTTGTAACTTGGTCAAATAATGTGGATTCTGTTTAACGATAGTGGATCTTCGGGGGAGGCAGCAATAGAATTTTTTTTTTTCGAAAAGAAATATGTAGAGCTTGGATCAGTTGTTCTTTAAGATTTAAATATCAGAAAAAAATATTCTTGACTTACTCATGTTTTGGAATCTATATTGAAGTTAAGAATCTTTTTAACAATATTGCCACAGTTTTCAGACTGAGTAGGAAGTATAAAAATAATTAATTTATTAAAACGATTTTTTTTAAATTAACTGTCAGCGATCGTTTTCCTGATTAATATATTGCGAATATGAATCGTCAGAAATACTTTAAAAGTTATAATTTTATCAAATATAAATCACAGAACTGCAATTTTGTATTTACCTCCTCCCAGTAAAGTAAAATTTTACAACATGACAGAACAATCTCAGCCGTTTACGGTTTGGATTGTGGGTATAGTTCCAATCCTTTGAATTTTAATACCCGAGATCATTTTTTTGTCCAATTAATGAACTCGACTCCTTTGGGTGAATATTCTACAGTTCGTTTATCATAGTTTTAGTTTTGTTTACGGTGACATATCTTTATTTTTACTCCGAGAATTAATCAAGGTCATTTTGGTTTTTATAATTAGATTACATGGGGATTTTTAAAACGGAAAATTCCATCAAAGGCAAACAATCTCACTCTCCCAGAGTAGCGAATATCAAAACATCAATTAGATGAGGTTGGTATGGAAATATATCATTTAGTTTCAATTGTTTCTCTCTCAACTAACGATATATATATATGACCCACAGAGCTTCATGAATTGATACGATGATTGACAGACAAACCGCCAAACTAAATTACGTTACAGGGTAGGGGCGGGGTAAAATAATCACCTGAGGGTAATACGTTGACGAAAAGGCGGGACTTCATGACTTCAGGTAATGAAAGCCATATCAAATATCATGTGTTAGAAGATTATTTTTTTATAATCAAAAATAAGAACTTGTCTCCACGAGGGACCAACAGGTCAAGTATGACAATGACCATCGTATTCCGATATCGGTATTTCTCATTGCTCTATTTTTCTCAGCTTCAGCGATAGTTTAGAAGCGGGTCGATGTTTGTATCTGTAAGCGTTTTTTTTAAAGAATGAGACTCGCGTCACTTATTTGTGAGATAAAGCATTATTCTCAAACGAACAGTTTATTGATAAATATTTAGAAAAACTAGGTTGCGTAACTAAAATAATTCTTTCTGTTGCTAGTTGGCAAACTCCTTGTTTTTAAATCAGGTTGAAACTGGCGAGACTTTAAGTCGCGTAAGAAAAAGTCAAATTATGATGAATATGCTAATGATTCGAGATACAGTGCTTCAGCATTGTAGTCAAACTTAGGGTAGGTTACAGAAAATAAACGTACTTTTGCTCCGTGATAACATGTTCACATTGCTTATGAGTTGGCAGTTTCAGCGGAATAAATTGTTTTTAAGTCCAGTATAAACACATTTGATGTTTACTATCCACATTATGTTAACTTATGCTGACAAAACATCGATAATACTTTAGCAGACCACGCTGGACTGGAATTTTCCAAGTAATGTTAACAAATGTAAAGTAATGATAACCTAATTAATCATCGATATAATTTAAATTGTTTCACAGCCGCGAACTGCGGCGATAAATTTTTACATCGCAAACTGCCGCGATGATTTTTTCCATCGCAAACTGCGGCGACCCGCGTTGAGCTCAATAGCCTGATGGCGTATTCGCGGCGAATTTATTGAGCAAGATTTATATGACCACCGCGATGACGTGACTTTTGCGGAATCCGCGTGGCCCGTACTGTACAAAACATCAGCGAAGGCGTTTCCGTGCGCATCGAGAAAACACCCGAAACCGACACCGATCCCGTGGACGTTTACATCTTCATCGTCAAGGAAGGTCAGATCAACATGTCGAACGGTCGTTTCATGGGCGTCGTCTCTTAAGAAAAATTAAAATCCCATAAGAAAAAATGTTCATGCGAGACCCTCACCCCGCCATGATCGTGGGCGCCACCGGTTGCGGGAAGACGGAATTCGTTCTCGATCTGCTGGAAAACGAATACAGAGACGTCTTCGATCACATCGTCATCCTGTGTCCCTCGATCGACTTCAACAGAGCGTACAAATCGAGAAAATGGATAGGCGACGACGTCAAACATCCGAAAGACAAACGAGTCGTCATCGTCAATCCCATTTCTAAAAACGGAGAAGAATTACTGCAGGACACGTTGAGACACTTTTACGATCTATACAAGGGCACGCCCACGCTGTACGTCATCGACGACTGTTCGGCCACGAAGCAGATCAAGAAGAAAGCGGACGCCCTGTCCATGCTGGCCTTTTCGGGAAGGCACGCCAACCAGTCCGTCTGGATCTTGTCGCAGCGATACAACAGCGCGTCCAAAGATTTTAGAACCCAGATCAAGTGGGTCGCTCTCTTTTTTACGAAAGACAAATTCAGTTACAACGAATGTCTGGACGAAAACGACGTCGTTCCGGAAGAGGAAAGGAAACGTCTCAAACACGAACTGTCGCAACGCAAACACTCCAAGCTGATCTTGCGGACGGAACAACCGACGGATTATAAGTTTATAGAATAATTTATATTTTGTGTAAAATATAAATTTTTAGTAACCATGCAGTTTTTTTATATTTTTTTGTAAATTAGTTTTATAAGTTTGGTCATCCAGTTAACCGTGGGGTCCCAGGGCTCGTGTCTCCCGGTATTGCGGTTGTGCCAAACCCAATCGAGTTTGCCAAACCATTTCACCTCGGGATCCCACGGCTCGTCTCGTTTGGTCTCTTCGATGTAACGAGCCCAGTGAAATTTCTCATACCAATCCACGTCGGGATCAAACGGCTCGTCTCTCCGAGTACGTTCTTTATATTGAAACCAATGTAGTTTATTCGACCAGTTCAACGCGGGATCCCACGGTTCGTCTCTCCCGGAATCACGGGTGTACTCAAACCAATATATTTTTTTACACCAGTTCACCGCACGATCCCACGGCTCGTCTCTCCCGGAATCAAGGATGTACTTAAACCAATAGATTTTGTCAAACCACCACACATCGGGATCCCATGGCTCGCCTCTCCCAGATTCGCGGTTGTACGTAAACCACTTGTATTTGTTAAACCACCACACATCGGGATCCCACGGCACACCTCTCACGGAATCGCGGTTGTACTCAAACCAGTATTTCCACTCTAATTCAGAAGATGTATATACAATATACTTTTTCTGCCAGTCTACGGTCGGGTCCCACGGCTCGTCTCTCTCGATATCGCGGTTGTACTTAATCCAATATTTTTTGTTAACCCAGTCCACCTCAGGATCCCACGGCATCTCGGTAGGAATCGATAACTTCTCATTAGACATGGTTTTAAATAGCTGTTAAATTTCTTAATAACATTTCATTTTTTCACACTATACGATTGGGACATCTGTACGACGACTCGTGCGGCATTTACCTGGTGATCACAGGAGCGTGACGTTGTCATCTCTAGGGACAGATAAAATTGAATCATCTATCACTGTGTCATGTATAATCCAGTAAACACGTTATATATCATCGTCTATATATAACATCCATTTACCTGTGTGATCACGTGACCGCCAATTCCGGGAAATCTAGGTACGTGTCGTTTTCTCGGAAAAAGGGGGCTCAAGTGTAGTACATATACTACTCAAAATTGTTGAAAACAAAAGTTATTGGAATAAAATTATACACAAAAATACGGAGAATTGGAGTTTTTAATGATTGTTGACCCTAGCCTATGTAGATTATTTTTATCTTTATCAAATATGCTAGGAATCATGAGTTTATAACAAAATTGGTATGCTGTTTTTAGCTAACCTGAACCAAAGACTCAAGTGAGCTATTGTGATCACTCATCGTCTGGCGTCCTTCCATCCATCTGTCTGTATACTTTCCATATTTTCAACTACTGAAGGGATTTTGACTTTACAGTAAGCATGTGCTCAAGGTCCTTTACTAAGTTTGTTGTTTTCAGCCAGATCAGCCCCAGGGTGGATCCCGGGTGGGGCATAATATGTTGCATAAGTACCCCTCTTTACAAATCATCTTCTCCAGAACCGCTGAATGAATTGAAAAATGGATTGTTTCTGAGTGGTCTACATGGATGTATAATTCAAGTTTGTATTTTTCATAGAAATAGGATTAATTTTTGGACGCGTTTTTGAGGACTTTTCACACTTTGTCATTTTCATTCATTTTTGCATGATTTCCTCAATTACCTCCCCTTGTATTCATTTGATGCATTCATTTGATGTGTTTTACTCATAATTAGGTGAAGAAATGTTTTTGTGCAAAAAATTTGTGCAAATTTAATTTCTAGAATATATGAATTTTTTAAAACTGCAAAAAGAGGGGGATGCATTTTTTAACACTTTCAGCTTCTGTTTCAAAACCACTGGTGGAATTTGAGGAAACTTTACAGGAAGCAAGTACTCAAGGTCCTCTACCAACTAATAAGGGTGGGACGATTCAGGATTTTTTCACTTCAGTTCGGTTTTTTCTGTTTCTGTTTTTGGACTCCAAGTGCAACCACATAAGTATAAACACATTCTGGAATGAATGTCAGTCGAATGGCACATATTTTTAACCCAAATATGAGATCCTGTGGTGCAACACAGCAGTATATGGGTTCTAGTTCATATCTCTAGCCTCCCTCACACTATATTGTGAAATTATATATCTTTAAGATAAATCTGTGCATATGGCACAGTAGCATTTCTAACAAGCTACTGATCATAGATACAGAAATACATTGTAATATGCTTATATGGAACACTTGCGTTTAAAATATTCTCTCCATTTACATTGTAAGAGAAATATGCTGTATTGCTATGTTTAATTCACTAACAAATTTTACTCTTGACATCTTGTTTAATTCTTACTTCTTTGGAATTAAATTTAGGAAAAAAATATTCACAAGAGGGTATAGAAACCACAGCCTGAGGTTAACGGATCAGCAGTCAAAAACTTGGCCTTTCTGCAGTAGAGTAATTCTGTAGGTGTGTAGACACTACAGAGTAAACGCTGCATGTCAAATTGTCATGTTTATTATTTGAAAGACTTGCCTATTCACTGTTGATTATGCATTGCCATATTTGTCATTGGCATTTGGTTTCACTGTTTCAGTTGGAAATAATCCCACATGAAAGTAACTCAAGCCCTTTCTGTTCCCGATTCCCTTTCTTTCGAGGAATAAAGTAATCGTTGTGAGTGAGATATAACGACTGTTTAACAACACGAAAGAATAACTTAATATTAGCCGCCATTTGCAATTTATACTGATAGCACTAAACACCTAACAGACACAATATTATGAAATAGCTGCAAGTTATTGAGAGGCTGGATATATTATCACATCTACATTCAGATTATATCTGTATTTATCATTTATAGATTATTTTATATTCTGATAAAGAATATTACGGTTTTTTAATTAGATGTATTGGTGTCCGCTTGAAGTAAATGTCATGCCTTTTGGGTCATTAGGAAGACCTTATTGAATAATAATTTTTGAAACGAACTGAACTGAAATCTGGAATATAAGAACTGAACCGATCGGTTTGACATCAACGGTTCAGTTCTTGGGTTTTTAACCAAACCGTCGCACCCCTATTAACTACCAAGTTAGTTGTATTCAGCCAGATTGGCCATGGGAGCCGGCCTGACTCAGTCGATTGCACGCTCAACTCTTGATCATGAGGTCTTGAGTTAGAATCCAGCAGGTGGCAGGTTGATTTTTGTCTTTCGGATGAGAAAGTAAAAACTGAAGTCCCGTATCATAGTACGTGTCAGTACATTAAAGAAACCTCACAGCTCAATGGCCGTAAGTGCCAATCATAGGCAAAAATTTGAAGCCCTTCACCGGCATTTGGTGACGTCTCCATATGAGTGAAAGATTCTTGAGTGGGATGCTTAACAACAATAAACAAACAAAGATTGGCCCCGGGGTGAGGCAAAATAGGTCACATAAGGAACCCCTCTTTAAAAATCTTCTTAGATATGCATGGATGTATGATTTAAGTTTTTAATTTTTTGACACTTTTTTAAGTACTTTTGTCATTTTCATTCATTTTTGCATGATTTCCTGATTTATCTCCCATTGCATTTACTTTGATGCATTCATTTGATGTATTTTACTTGTAATTAGTTGAAGAAATGTTTTTGTGCAAGAACTTTGCTGAATTGTAGTTTATATTTATATTTATGAATTACTTAAAACAGCAATATTTCTGTTTCTTGGCCAGATCAGCCTACATGTACATATTCTTCTGAGTCTTCTTTCCACATTTGTAGATGGTTCCCAGGTGAGCGATTGAGGCCCTCTTGGCCTCTTTTTATCTGTAAGATCATATAACAAGTTTGTTTGTTAACATTCTGTTATACTGACCAGAGTTATGGGACTTTGAATTTGATGTCAGTTAGTCTTTTTAGAAATGATTTTGATGTACAATGATATGGTGATAATACAGCACAAAATGACATGCTATCAAAAACTTGATTATTGACGTATATTTCAACAGGTTGTTATGTTGATGATGTACTGGGTGGTAAATTGGCAGATTTAAAAGAATCTTATCCCATTCTACAGAAACCTCCCAAAATGGTATGTATCCATACACTAACGCATGCACACACACGCACACACACATACACACACACACATACATATTATGTGTGTGTATGTATATATATATATACAGTAAAACTCAAATACAACGAACATGGATTTAGCGAATTTACAGCTATAGCGATGTGAAATTGGTTACCTGGCGAATTCCTTCATACTCTGTACAAAAATTCTGTGTCTATAGCAAACACGGTTATAAAGAATTTACACTTATAGCAAATTAATTCTTGTTCCCCTTGATTTGAAATATAATGAAAAATCAACGTTTTATAACAAAGTTTTTTTTTAAGATCTAATCAATCTCACCTTTCATACACCTGTCATTTGGCTACGCCAAATACAATGTGTCATATTAATTGTTGAGTGTGGCATATTTACACTATTTAAAAATAAAATTCAAATTCAGAAAAAGGAATTGCTCAAATTTTTGTTTGTTGACTGCATAAGGTGTTTTTAATGTTTTGCAGATCCTGAAGAAAACTCGTAAAAGCTCGGTTAGGTTTGTTAAACAAAAAACTCGCTCAGCTTTGGATAACTGTGTCGGTAAAAAGTTTGTACATGGACTTGATTCAGTTGTGTCTGCTTCCAGCCAAACGCTGAAATATCTGGATCCAAATAAGTCTGGGACAAGGAAAAGAAATGTTTATGATTTCGGTAATGACTCCATCCAAACATCAGAAAAACAGGTACAAACTGGAGAAACAAATGGAAAACCCTCAAAACATGGAACTGATATGACCAGTTGGATTGACAAAGTGAGAGAAATTGAGTGTTGAAGTTGTTAATTTTTTTTGTTAGTATATGTAGTTTGGTATTTTGTTTATGACAAATATCAGTTTTATCAGTCTTATTAAAAACTGATCACTCCCTTTTTCTGATACATAATAATATCATGTAGAGGATCTAACAAAACTTCGCTGACTAGGAACAAAAAATTAGAATTACAAATCTCTAATATCAGAAAGTTAACCATTACACTTTAACCTTGATGCTAGCTCAAACAGATGTTTGTTATTAGAAGGCAACCATTTTAGGAAGACTAATGATTAAACATAAACAGGGCCCGAGAACATATTAACAAGGAAAATTCTGAGACAAATTTTATTCTCAAGAGTTAAGAATTTATACTCATCTGAGTAAAAAGTGAAAACTCGCGGATGATTAAATGACTTTAGAATTTTCTCAATTGAAGTAAGATTGTCAAGGGGCAGTGTAAATCTCGTCCAGGATATATGTCCAAATTTATGTCTCGATTCACTTAACTTTTATGTTTGAGCAATATTCTTACCATTAATTATTTAATAACCAACCAAGAGGTATGAAACGCGTTAAAAATAAAAAAGGCAGCATGTTTTGTGGCATAAAAGGGGAAAAGATATATACCTTTTTAAAATACATTAAAAGTGTCTTGTAAAATGCCAATACATGACAGAAGTTGGTAATTTATGCATATGATATGTACAATGTATGTAATAAATGATATTCAGGATACAAGTAAATTAGTATAAGTACATTAGAATGACTCAAGACATACACTGGGGCACATGTACTGAACTAAATTTACACAGTCCCTATTGTTGATGTACATTGTAAACAAATGTTGTTTGGCCAAAACAAGCCAACAGAGAAAGAAGTGTAGGTCTCTTAAACTTATTTTGCATAAATAACACCTTGTTTTGAAAAGCCAAAGGATTAAAAGTTTCCTACAGACTATACTTAAGTATTTTATCACTTGAGAAAGACATTTGTCTAAGAATATCTTTATGGTCCACAACTTTACCCAAATTGAGAAAAATTCTCAAGATTTGAGTAAAATCTTGGAAGTTAAGTAAAACATTTGTCTGAGAATAGTTTTATTGCACTGGGCCCAGGTGTCTGGTATTGGATGGTTAACTATGTTAGGAGCACACTTGGTAAAACATAAACAGGTGTCTGGTATCAGAAGGTTAACCATGTTAGGAGCACACTTGATTAAACCCAAACAGGTGTCTGGTATCAAAAGGTTAACCATGTTAGGAGCACACTTGGTTAAACACAAACAGGTGTCTGGTATCAAAAGGTTAACCATGTTAGGAGCACACTTGGTTAAACACAAACAGGTGTCTGGTATCAAAAGGTTAACCATGTTAGGAGCACACTTGGTTAAACACAAACAGGTGTCTGGTATCAAAAGGTTAACCATGTTAGGAGCACACTTGGTTAAACACAAACAGGTGTCTGGTATCAAAAGGTTAACCATGTTAGGAGCACACTTGGTTAAACACAAACAGGTGTCTGGTATCAAAAGGTTAACCATGTTAGGAGCACACTTGGTTAAACACAAACAGGTGTCTGGTATCAGATGGTTAACCATGTTAGGAGCACACTTGGTTAAACACAAACAGGTGTCTGGTATCAGATGGTTAACCATGTTAGGAGCACACTTGGTTAAACACAAACAGGTGTCTGGTATCAGATGGTTAACTGTGTTAGAAGTACAATTGGTGAAATATGAACAGGTGTCTGGTATCAGATGTTTAACCCTGTTAAGGTCACTAAAGGTAGGCCTAGTGTATGAAGATGTCTGGTATCCGATGGTTAACCCTGTTAAGATCACTAAAGGTAGGCCTAGTGTATGAAGATGTCTGGTATCCGATGGTTAACCCTGTTAAGATCACTAAAGGTAGGCCTAGTGTATGAAGATGTCTGGTATCCGATGGTTAACCCTGTTAAGATCACTAAAGGTAGGCCTAGTGTATGAAGATGTCTGGTATCCGATGGTTAACCCTGTTAAGATCACTAAAGGTAGGCCTAGTGTATGAAGATGTCTGGTATCCGATGGTTAACCCTGTTAAGATCACTAAAGGTAGGCCTAGTGTATGAAGATGTCTGGTATCAGATGTTTAACCCTGTTAAGATCACTAAAGGTAGGCCTAGTGTATGAAGATGTCTGGTATCAGATGTTTAACCCTGTTAAGATCACTAAAGGTAGGCCCAGTGTATGAAGATGTCTGGTATCAGATGTTTAACCCTGTTAAGATCACTAAAGGTAGGCCTAGTGTATGAAGATGTCTGGTATCCGATGGTTAACCCTGTTAAGATCACTAAAGGTAGGCCTAGTGTATGAAGATGTCTGGTATCAGATGGTTTACCATGTTAAGGTCACTAAAGGTAGGCTTAGTGTATGAAGATGTCTGGTATCAGATGGTTTACCATGTTAAGATCACTAAAGGTAGGCCTAGTGTATGAAGATGTCTGGTATCAGATGGTTAACCCTGTTAAGATCACTAAAGGTAGGCCTAGTGTATGAAGATGTCTAGTATCAGATGGTTAACCCTGTTAAGATCACTAAAGGTAGGCCTAGTGTATGAAGATGTCTGGTATCAGATGGTTAACCCTGTTAAGATCACTAAAGGTAGGCCTAGTGTATGAAGATGTCTGGTATCAGATGTTTAACCCTGTTAAGATCACTAAAGGTAGGCCTAGTGTATGAAGATGTCTGGTATCAGATGGTTAACCCTATTAAGATCACTAAAGGTAGGCCTAGTGTATGAAGATGTCTGGTATACGATGGTTAACTATGTTAAGGTCACTAAAGGTAGGCCTAGTGTATGAAGATGTCTGGTATACGATGGTTAACTATGTTAAGGTCACTAAAGGTAGGCCTAGTGTATGAAGATGTCTGGTATACGATGGTTAACTATGTTAAGGTCACTAAAGGTAGGCCTAGTGTATGAAGATGTCTGGTATCAGATGGTTTACCATGTTAAGGTCACTAAAGGTAGGCCTAGTGTATGAAGATGTCTGGTATCAGATGGTTTACCATGTTAAGGTCACTAAAGGTAGGCCTAGTGTATGAAGATGTCTGGTATCAGATGGTTAACCCTGTTTAAGGTCACTAAAGGTAGGCCTAGTGTATGAAGATGTCTGGTATCAGATGGTTAACCCTGTTTAAGGTCACTAAAGGTAGGCCTAGTGTATGAAGATGTCTGGTATCAGATGGTTTACCATGTTAAGGTCACTAAAGGTAGGCCCAGTGTATGAAGATGTCTGGTATCAGATGGTTAACCCTGTTAAGATCACTAAAGGTAGGCCTAGTGTATGAAGATGTCTGGTATCAGATGGTTTACCATGTTAAGAGCACTTCTGGTTACACATTCAGATGTATTGTAGGGTAAGCCATGTCTGCAAGAATTAACATTTTACTTTCTGAACAATTTGAATTTAGGTTTAGGGTACTGTTTCTTGTACAAAGATTACACCCCCCCTCCTGTTATATAATGCCAAACTGGCGTAACGCCACTCTTTCTTGAAGAACAAATTTCCTCCTATGTAATTTCCCAGTTATAACGCCAAAGCCTGCTTTCTGCCATCTGCCACTGATTCCACAAATGTTTTTTTTCCATTTTGAATCCCTTGACCATATGTCCAGACCAGGTGAATAAAGGGGGTGAGAAAAACTTATCCAATGGTCGCTTGTTATTTTGACTGCAAAGGGAGATAACTCAAATATTGATGGTAACAATTATCAAATCTCACTCTGTGAGAGATGGAACAAAGTCATCACGCCATTTGTTTACACAGTAATTATCACACCTAAAAAATAATTGAGTAGATTTGGGATATAACCTAAAGCCATTGTACTGGCCTGTTAAAGATTAATTTTAAACAGAAACGATGAAAGCTAACATTAGAAATGTTTCCAGGTTAATGTAAGAAACATTTCCAGATTTCCCAGCCATTGAACATGTACATAATTTGGAAGGTCTTATTATGGCCATTTTAATAGGGTGGCACATTGGCCAAACCAAAACAATAGTCAAAATATCCCAATTTACAGTAGTGAGTTGTAAACAGGATATGATATACAGCAGAGATTAACGACATCAAAATGACCACTCCTTGAAATTTGTAAACCTCAATAATTGCCAAACCTGTTATACTGCCAAAATTAAGGAAAACAGTAGGTGGCGGTATATCGAGGAGAACTGTATTTACCTTTTACACAGCAGTCTCCCATAGACTTGGTATTAATCTGGACAGTGTTTATATTGGGTATAATGGAAGTTCCTTGTATGACGTCACATAATAACATGACGTTGCACCAAAAGTACCAACCAGGTATACTGTATACTTTAGTTTTTACTCCCTTGATTTTTGCTGTTTTATCAAGATGAGAGTGATTACGTTCAAGGTGAAATGCTACAGTACTTTTTAATATTTTGTTTTTCAATCTGATATGTAAATATAAGCAATGGACCCTTGTCAGAGTGCATTTATTGTCAATATGAATGTGACATTTATGGTTGATGGATAAATAATCATGGTGCCCTTTCTGGCACCATTGTATAGGCCTGCATCCCTCAGCTAAATGGCATCCATAATGACAATAAATGCACTCTGATAAGCATTCATTCATTGATTTCTGCAAACATGGTGTTCCAAATAATATGTAATAATTGTACGAAGCTTCAAAATTTGTATCAACTAAAAAGTTTATGTAGATTGATATGAACGCCGTATATTGTGATTGTGTACATTGTCAAACTCCCTGACTTAATTACATGGAATATTTTATGTGATCACGCTATGTTGACTATGAGTTATTTCCCTTGGTAGATAACGGAGGACAAAGTCAGTATTTTTGACCAGATAATGCTGTTGATGCTGATTCCACTGAAATTGTTTGTAAGTATATAATGTTACAGAATCTATTTGGTGGTTTTCATGAGGGTAAAGCGTTGTCACAAACCATTTCTTTTACTGTCCCATTCACATAACTTGGCAGGGCGGAGTAACCTAATTTCGTTATCACTCAATTGATTCTACTCACTTTTCGGTTATGCCAGGCATCATGGGAAAAGCATTTTGTTCCACACTGGATACTGATGGGTATGATGACAAGTAGGAATGACTTCTTACCAGTGTAATTATGATGTATTTACCTAAAATTTAAACTCGTCCAGGTCAAAAAAGGGTTCACGAGACTCCACCCATCCAGGTTATATGGATTTTACTGTGATATCGACCAGTCATTTTGTAGGTGGTAAGTGTAGGTATTACACCTCATTGATTTTAATGCATCTCATGTCTTATAAATATAAAAATGCCATCTTAAATATGCACATATGTGACACAGCTTTGTTATCCAGCTTGGGAGATTTCAAAATTTTGCTTGAAGTTTTACCCAGTTGATTGGAGTACAGCGGACCTGGCACGGACCTGGCACAATTAAACATTTAGTCACTGTAGTCTTAAAACTTTTACTCAACTTTTACTAATCCTGAATTCTAATTGGTTGAGCAGGCCAAATTGAGAATATTCTCAGACTTTCTCAAGTTTTATGGTGATGAACCCAGATGTCACAGTATGTGCCAGTAATTTGATTTGATCAAAATGCCAGATATATGTTGCTTCTTGTAAAGTAAATCACAAAAATAAGATTTTTTTCAATTTAGCTAAGCCATAGTCACAACCGGTCGCATGGCTTTTAAATCGTGTGTCCTCTGCGTTTTTTGCCGCAGGTGAGAGTCGTAGAGGTCGTGGTGACTGAAAAAAGTAGCAGTCAATTTGTAAGTTGGGAGTAAGAACTACGCATGTTATGAGGAAATCTGAGAGTTTGTTGGACAAGGTCAACATCCATCCTATGTGCTTACGGGCAGTCTGCATGCCCGAAATTGTGAAGGTCATGCAAGGCCAGTGTGTTCCTTGGTGTTTTTTTTTCTGTAAATACCCCGTAGAGTAGAAGTACGGCCGCAGAGCTCTACATTAAGGATTTTATTCACTTGTCCAGTCAGACAAGTAATGTCAAAAGTAACTTGTCCGAATCACAAATCCACTCGTCTGTAATTTACAAAGAAAAAAATCATAGGATTACAAAAAAAAAAAAAAAAAAAATCTAAAAGTTAAAAAATTGAAAAAAAAAAACCAAAACATCTGGCCTACTAGGTACGACGAAAAATAAAAGCAACAATAAAGATAGAGATGTTACCAATAGAAAAAACAGGAGGCCCAAGAGGGCCTCAATCGCTCACCTGAGAATCATCTATAAATGTGGAAAGAAGACCATGAAGAATATGTACATGTAGGCTGATCTGGCCAAGAAACATAAATATTTCTGTTTTAAGAAATTCATCAAAAATTCTAGAAATCAAATTTCAGCAAAAGTCTTGCACAAAAACATTTCTTCAAACATATACAAGTAAAACACTTTAATGCGTCATTGTGAAAGCAAGGGGAGATAATTGAGGAATTCATGCAAAAATTAATGAAAATGACAAAGTCTGAAAAGACCTCAAAAAACCTGCCAAAAATTAATATTCTGATTTCTAGGAAAAAACAAACTTTAATCATACATCCATGAAGATCACTAAGAAACAAACCATTTTTTAATTTATGTAGTGGTTCTGGAGAAGATTTTTAAAGAGGGTACCTTTTGGAACCTATTCTGCCCCACCCTGTATCCAATCCAATCTGACTGAAAACTAGAAACTTAATAAAGGATCTTAAGCACTTGCTTCCTGCAAAGTTTCCTCAAAATTCCTTTAGTAGTTTTGAAACAAAAGCTGATAGTGTGAAAAATGAACCCCCCCCCTCTTTTTTTGCAGTCTTAAATAATTCATAAACAATTCTAGAAATTAAATTTCTGCAAAATTTTTGCACAAAAACATTTCTTCACCTAATTACAAGTAAAACACATTAAATGAATGCATTAAAATGAATGCAAGGGGAGATAATTGAGGAAATCATGCAAAAATGAATGAAAATGACAGATTGATTAGTTGCAGAATGTTTTAAATTGGCTCTCAATTTCAACTTGTCTTTGTTTATTTCTTTTGTTTCTTAGAACGCAGTTTTCAGTATTATTTTGTTTATCAGTTGTAAACCAATAAGTTGTCAAACCCATGTTTCAAGTAAAATATGTAATTAAATCAGGGTCACTGCAGCCTCAAAAGCTATTAATTTCTCATAGGTGACAACTGTTTAAGTGATTATTTCTCGAAAGACCTAATGACTCTACATTCCCGTCTACTTTATTATGATTTTATCAAATCAACGTCTATCTATGTCTATGCATAGGAAGATAAAACTACCACCATGTTTATCTGAGTAATTCAAGCTTCACTTTTAGATTAAACATTAAATGGATACAAATCAATATAGTTAAGGTTTGGGAGCCGGCCTGGCTCAGTCGGTAGCGCGCTCAACTGTGGATCGTGAGGTCGTGAGTTCGAGTCCCGCCGGCGACAGGTTGGTTTCCTGTCTTTCGGATGAGACAGTAAAAACTGGAGGTCCCGTGTCACAGTAGGTGTCGGTACGTTAAAGAACCCTCACTGCTCAATGGCCGTAAGTGCCGAGCATAGGCCAAAATTTGAAGCCCTTCACCGGCATTTGGTGACGTCTCCATATGAGTGAAATATTCTTGAGTGGGATGTTAACAATAAACAAACAAATAAGTTAAGGTTTAAAATAACAAATTATAAATATTGCTGATTATTTTAACTTGTCCCCTTGGACAAGTGCTTAGGAAAATTTACTTGTCCGAGCTAATTTTCACCTGGACAAGGACAAGTGGACAAGTGTTAATGTTGAGCCCTTGGCTGCTTGTGACTGAGGCTTTACAATAGCTTGGACCAAATGAATTTTGGATCAGTATACCTAAATGATCTTCTGTAATAAATCTAAAGAGCCGACATAAGTAATAACATAAAGGGAGATAACTCTAATGATATTAAAATCTATTATCGAATAATTGAGATTAATGATTTTATTCATCTCAGTCATGTCAGCAAATATTTTGTCAACTTTCATCAATTTATCCCCATGAGATTGAAGATTGGGATGTAATACTGTTTTTTTTTTTGTTTTTTGTTTTTTTCTTGGCAGGGATTTTCCATACTTTTGGGAATGGGACTGGGCTTGGGTCTTGCGAATTTGGAATTTTAGCAACGTATTATTGAAATTCGGAAATAAAAAAAATACACAACTGTTTAAAAATACATGGATCTCTTCAATATTTTTGTCAATTTAGACTTTAATTAGGAAATATTGATTGCAAACTGGGAAAAAATGCATAGCTCATCTGGACATATGTACAGAGCTCGAGAGCTTATGTCATATCCCTGGCATCGTCGTCGATGTCTGTTGACAAAACTTTAACCAGGCCTATCTTTTTAACTACAAGGGACAGGTATTTGATATTTCACATATAGATCCTTATGACCAGACCTTTTGATCAAGTGACCTTGACCTTGAACTTTTCAAAAACTTGAACCCCAGCCATATTTTCTAAATCATGAGGGATAGGGCTTTGATATTTCACATATAGATTTCTTATGAGCTTTTCAGCGAGCTTTGTTGTCTTCTGACAACTCTTGTGTTTGCATTGGAAATGGGGCCTTGTTTCAACCCCTTAAAATAGGGTGGAAAATTCTTGGTCTGTCTGTTCATTTAACCAAATTTAATACAAGGGTTAAAGTGATATGAGCTGTCGTAGGTGAAAAATTTTACATGCCCATTTTATGTGATATTCTATCTCATATATATTCCAAAGAGACCATCTGGTGGTTAGAATAGCAAGTGCATTTTTATTGTTTTTCCCCCATACTTTGAGTCTTGCAAATTAACTTTCGGTAAATTTTTATTACCAAGTGATCAATAAACACATGCTATTTGCAGTTAATATACCGTCTATTCTTATTACCCTTTGCGTTTATTTTCGTACATCATCAATTCATACCTAAATCAGGCAAAGTTGGTCTTTTTCGTCGTTTCAAAACATTCGTTTCTGAAATTGTCCACGTGCTGAGTATATCGGATGATCTCGACCCATTTTTAACACATCCCATCGCATTTTCTGGTTTTATCATTCTTGACACATATGATCATGAACTGCCCAACTCGACTGGACATGGCGGCACGATTGTAAAACATGAGTTACGCATACTTATCACAGTTATATTGTTTTGATTTGTCAATTTCAGCATTCAGGGTAACATTAAAGATCGAGAAAATTTATTTTAATGACTTAATATATTTATTCATATATTCATCCGTTTTTCTTCAGGTATTTAAAATAGCGTTGAAAAGCATATATTTTACATAATACAAGCACTTTCCAATTAATATCACGTTCTGTATTTTAAAAATAATTATAAAACACATAAAAATCGGCCGACTTTAACATATTCCGAGCGCGTTTTGGACCGAGATCCCCTGACCGAATTACGAAGTACATTTGATATGGCGAAAGAGTTTATCTGAAAGGTCATTGCATACAGAAATACAGCTGGATATTTTAAGGCACAAGGAAACTTAAATTCTATTAAAACAAATAACTTCGAAAAGACGATCTTTTACAATGTTTTACATGTTTGATAATGTGTTTGAACACACATTTTATCATATTCTCGACTATATGTCAGGGACAAAAATAATCATTGTGACAGCTTATATCGCTTTTATATCGTCTATATCTACGATGGGTTTTGTTATGAACAACATTTAGCATTATTTGCCAGAGTTATGGCAAGTGTAGACTCTAAAATTTTATAAATGGCTCAAATCTTTGTCATTGTGTTTCTCAGACCATGCCTTTTTCATGTTTTTTCCCAAAATATTTATTTTTTAAGTTCATCAATTGCAGTACAGTGGTCTCTCAAGAAAGGTTCCACTGTAATACCAGTAAATTAGAATACATGACTTGAAAGTAAAATTGACATGATTAATGAAAACTTGAAATGAACACTTGCAGGTGAGATGGTTAAAGACAGTACAGAAGCTGGTACATCCACCAGGATTCACAACACAAACACCTAAAAGACGCAAATCAAAACGTAACGCAAAGACAAAAACTTTATCTCCAGAACAAATGGCTGAAATTGGAGCACGAAGAAAGGTAAATTTAGTACAAAACTTTGATTGTTAGGTATTAATTATAACATTTAAAGTACTGAAGCATTTCATGTCTGTTTTGATTAAGTCAGATACCCTATATGTTTTTAGAGCCAAAGGTCAAGTTATTGGATTGTTGGATGTTAAAATCAGTGTATAGATATCTTATCTTTTCAGACCAGACTATTTGACCCAATAAATACTTTTATAAATTAAGTGTGAGCCTAAAATCGATACTTATTTATTTATGCAAAGGTAAAATTGTCTTGCCATTGCCATTTTAGGATAATATCTCTAATTTTAGTCATTATAATGGTACTTTGCTATGTGACATTATTGGTAGGGTTATTGTGTATGGTTGAAATTTTGTGAGTGGTTTGTGTTTTGTAAGTTTAACATTCTCAATTCAAATGAAAACATTTGAAAAATATCAGTGGAAACAGAAAATCCAGAGTTGGGAAATCTGTCGAGAAGTATGCTTAGCTGGGATCAAGTTCCATTTAGAAGTATGTATCCCTTGCAGAGGTGAGATCTGGTTCTGTTGAAGTATGTTTCCCTTGCAGAGGTGAGATCTGGTTCTGTTGAAGTATGTATCCCTTGCAGAGGTTGGATCTGGTTCTGTTTAGAAGTAGGTATCACTTGTAGAGGTGGGATCTGGTTCTGTTTAGAAGTATATATCCTTTTCAGAGGTGGGATCTGGTTCTGTTTAGAAGTATATATCCTTTGCAGAGGTGGGATCTGGTTCTGTTTAGAAGTATATATCCTTTGCAGAGGTGGGATCTGGTTCTGTTTAGAAGTATGTATCCTTTACAGAGGTGAAATCTGGTTCTGTTGAAGTATGTATCCCTTGCAGAAGTTGGTTCTGGTTCTGTTTAGAAGTATGTATCCCTTGTAGAGGTGGGATCTTGTTCTGTTTAGAAGTATGTATCCTTTGCAGAGGTGGGATCTGGTTCTGTTTAGAAGTATGTATCCTTTGCAGAGGTGGGATTATGTTCAGAAGTATGGATCCCCAGTTAACTTGTTTGAGCTGCTTTTCAAAGTGCAATATAGATTATCATGGAGTGTTAACACACTCAAACTTATACACATTGACTAGTATGACCAATGTTTTTGTTTCCATACTTAACTGAAGATTTCACCAAAGAAGAGGCTAAACAGTGCATCCACCATCCTTGGGAACATTAAAAATGCTACATATAGGATGCTGGGATATGGGGTCGAGAGTCATGTCAAGCAAACAGATATACGACAGTTTCTGAAAAATAGTAAACGCAGTAAGTAAAATTGGAAGCATGTGTTCAGGAAACATAAAATGTCTTAGCAAAGATAGATACAGATCTTCTTCAGTTGAGGTTTGACGACTAGCAACACATGTTGTATAATACCAAGTAACTGATCTAAAAGTATGCTTAATAAGTCAGGCTCCCAACTCTGGCACACCTAAAAAATACCAACCAAAAAGTTTAGATCACCTATTTTGTTGATAAAAAAATAATAATAAAAAGTGAAAATTAAAAACTGAGTGTAATGTTAATGTTGATGTGTTGTAAATTCTACTGTGAGCATTTTCCATTTTGTAAAAAAAAAAGCTATAGTTTAAAAGTGATCTTTTAGTTCAAAATACATTTCTTTTATTGATTCAAATTTCAACCTTAAGTGATTTTTGTGAGAAAGTTAGCCAGTGTACTTTCAGAAGAAGGCTGGTGTATGTTGTGAGTTCTCTCTTCAAACCATTAAAAAACTAGTTCACTATATAACTGATTTTTTTTTTATGAATGTTTAATTTGTAACCTATAGTCAGTAAGGCTTTGCATGGACCTTATTAAAGCCTTAGAGCTTATCATTACGTGGGGAAAGTTTATTTGTTGAGGGGCCTGAGTATAATTAATGTGACCCGAGTTTCAGCACCATTTTAATCTTGTTGCCTCCATATCGCTGACAAATATTGAGTGTAATGTATAACGCTGTCAGAGTAAAACAAATCAAATGTTTCATTTTAGAGGACTTGAATGAATGCCCAGCTGTGTCGGGAGAGGACAAGGAGAAGAAAAGGAAGCAACCTGAAGATTCTGCAACTGACAGTAGTGACTCTGACGAGGATTTGATCAACATGGATTTGAAGAATTATGTGTCTGATGAAGATCCAGATTATGAGGTATAAAGAGTTTAGTTGGGCCTTTTGTATTAGCTTTTGAAGATCAAATTGTTTATAGAGTTGTGTTGACAAAATTTGTAAAATCATCACATTGAGATATTGTTGGATTTCTGCCATTGCTATGCGCCTGCAATGAAAATGGACAGAGATATAGTGTTACCCCCTCTGTCCTTCCATATCACACTTTAATTTTTATCCCGAGCTTTCGCCGATACAGGGGATATTAATTTTGGTTTGTCCGTCGTCTGTCTGTCACGCTTCATTTCCATGCAATCACGGCAACAAATATTATCTGATTCTCTTCAAACTTGGTAAAAAGTTTTAATGTCTAAAGGGCTTATCCATGTTCGATCACCACTTTTGGCGGACATTATTTGGCAGGGTTATGACCCCTTGATTAACGAAAAATGTCATGTCAACAGCATGAAAATTACATGTTTCAACCTAACCTCATAAGAGTTTACCTACAATATCATTGGCCCTTTACAAAAGAGGGGAAAGCAGGGGATGTAAAGTCTACGAATTCTACGGCTGTGTGTCTTGGCCGTTACTCAAGGTCATATCTCAAAAGGTCTAGGTCACACTGTAGTTTGCAATTTTATTTTGTCCGGAGCTTATCTTACACACCACAAAAGGGAATGTTTTCAAACTTCTCAATAAGGTTATACCTCAAAGGTCAAGGTTTTTGTTTATCTTTTGAATTGGTTACAGAAAATAATCATTTTGACACCAAGATAAAAAAAATTATAGATACTTTGACCTGAAAATGTTACATTTTGCCATGGAACTTTATACTTGATGTGAACAGACTCCCCCACCCCTCCCCCAACAAAAAAAAACCTGAAAAGTACAAAACCTGGTAAAATATCGATATGTTATTGTGAACTGATACACAGGGAAGATAGTTTGGTAAAAAATCAAACTTATCAATATATACACAGTAGAATGATCTTAAATTAGTTATGAACAAAAATGGACTATGGTCAGCTATCCATCAATGACAAATGATTTCTATAATATCTATATACATAATTTTCTGCAACTAAAGCCAACAGATGAGAGTGATGACAATGACGTTACAATTGGCTCACAAGATGAGGAGACTGAGAGTGACTTAGAAATTGAAGAGACTGAAGGAAAATATTTACAAATCAAAGACAAGTCTGTCAAGGTTGGTAACTGTTTCAATTTCAAGATAAGTTGCTCAAGAACATGTTTCTAACGTCAATGAAACCAGATAGTTGAAATATTTTCTTTGATCTTTGACCAATAAACATATGAAATTCTGTTTCAATCTGAAGATGACAAACATTTTTTGCAGGGATTTTCAAATCTTTGTCATTTGGCTTCAATTTGGAAATTTTGTCTGCAAATTGAGAAAAAAAATTTTTTTTTGCATTTGAAATGGGGCCTTATTTCAGCCCCATACAATAGGGTGAAAATGCCTGGTTCGTGTGCAGTCTGTCAAGCAACTCCTGATTTTCCTGATTTTTCCTTATTTTGAACAATTCCTGATTTTTTGCTGAATTTCTCAGACAAACTCCTGATAACTCCTGTTTTTGAACTTTTTTATACCCCCCCCCCCAAAATATGTGAAAAATAATATAATCAAGCCATATAAAAGTTCAACAAATGATGAATATTTTTCTAAAGGTGCATTAGGTTGCTGTTTTTACATTCATGATTGTCGCACAATATAAACAGCTAAAGTAGGGCCTTATGCTTTTTCTTAATACTTGTGTTTGTCCATTTTATTGAAGTTAATATCACCAGAAGGTAAGGTTGGATTGATCTTCATTTTTAGTCCATTATCAACAGATGATTGGTTATTCATATCTCCTCTTGTCCGTGGTCTGTCGTCCATCCTTAAACAATTCTTGTTATCGCTATCTCTTAGAAAGTACTGAAGGAATCCTTATGAAATTTGACATTCAGGTTCTCCTTGAGATCTAGTTGTGCACTGTACATTTTCAGCTGGGTCAAATCACATATTGGCTGCCAGGTGGTAATCTTGGATTTTGACAAATAAAATTTGTCATCACTATTTCTTAGAAAGTACTGAAGGGATCTTTAAGAAATTTGACATTCAGGTTCTCCTTGAGGTCTAGTTTTGCACGGTACATTTTCATGTTACTCTGATCACAAAATGGCTGCCAGGCAGCCATCTTGGATTTTGACAAATAAAATTTGTCATCATTATTTCTCAGAAAGTCTGAAGGGATCTTTATGAAATTTGACATTCAGGTTCTCCTTGAGGTCTAGTTACGCACGGTACATTTTCATGTCGCTCTGATCACAAAATGGCTGCCAGGCAGCCAATTTGGATTTTGACAATTAAAGTTTATGTATTTCTTGAAAAACATTCACATTTCTACCACTGAGCAATGTATATTCTTGTTTTTTATGAGTAGATTTGTGTTTGATCATTAGGGGGGGTCCTGCCCCACCCCCTGAAATTTATATTTTTACTTATAATTTAAAAACCATTCACAGCCCCACCCTTTAACCATATATATTATTGATCGTTGTTGGGAAACATTCAGTGGTGAATTGCGAGTCCTGCCCCACCCTCAGAAATATATATTTTTACTTATACCATAAAAACCATGCATAGCCCCACCCTTAAACCATATATATTTTGGATTGTTATAAAGAAACAGTGGTATGTATGCAGGTATTGATAGTTTACCCTTAAACCATATATATTATTGATTACTAAATAATGGTTCAGTGATGTATATGGGGGTCCTGTCCCACCCCCTGGAATTTATATTTTTGCTTATACATGTGTAACTTAAAAACCATTCACAGCCCCACGCTTAAACCATATATATTATAGATTGTTATTGGAAAACACATTCAGTAGTGTATGTGGGGGTACTGCCACACCCCCGAAATATACACTTACTACACTTTGCTACATCTGATCTCAAAGCAGAGACCAACGAGACATTATTACGTGTGATTCACGTTTTACTCAGTGCAGGTCATGACAAGCAGTTTATATTTGGTATTCTTATAATCTTGTGAGAAAGCACTTTACAGGTATCTAGGGTTTAGTTCAAATTCATTGTTGAGCCACAAAATAAGAGAAAAGAACAGTCTGTCATAGATCAAATGAAGAACATTCAATGGTGGGCGCCAAGATACCTCTGGGATCTCTTGTTACACTTACAGATATTGATATGAACTGAAAAATATGTGAAGATGGGTGACAAAAACTAATAATTTTTTATATTTTTGTGTAAGTTTGATAATAGGAGGTGAGGAAAATGGCCCAAGTGAGACCTTTCAATATTTTCATGTAAACCAATCTTTGACAATTTACTATTTTATCATTACACTCAATTGTTGATTAAATTGTTAAAATTATCAGAAAGTTCGTACTTACAGGGGTGGTATTCGGCCATTTTCTAAGGATTTTGTAAGAAATCTTGACTTTTTAGGTAAAAAAAATTCCTGATAATCTGATTTTTAAGAAAAATATTTCCTGATTTCCTGATTTTTTTTAGCTTAAATGTGCTTGACAGACTGTGTCACTTTGGCACCAAGCTCTGATGATGTACATTATCTTTGATAGTAAACCTTGCACATTAGTTGACGTGTGTGTTTCACTGCAAGATTATCTGCTCTTTGAATTGAATACCCTTACTTTTTCAATTCTGTGAAAATTTCTCAATGCAGACAGAATCTAAATTTATAAAGAATATAGACAGGTGAAAAATTAACTGTAAATATAATGGTAATTGCTGGTATATTGTAATAGGATCGAACCATCGTGATTTGGATGCTAAGCTATGTTTTTGTGTTTTTACAGAATGGTGTGACAATGGACAAAAATGATAACAAGACTGGGGAAAAGGTAATAAACACATAAGTCATCTAAATCTGTGGTCACATTTATAATTTAGACTTACCCAAATCGATAAATAGTATTGTCTACTGTCATAATTAAGGAGTGAACACATTCATTTTGCATGTGAAATCATAATTTTTTTTATTATAGATCACACACCTGAATTATGATAGTGGACTCAACCATTCTTTGAAAGAGCAGGTCCAAATGTGACTTCACGGGTTGTTGAGTTATTATACTGTATAGTCGGGAGAATTTTGTAGGGTTAAAATTTCAATGTCTGAAAAACAAAACTTAATCATCGACATTAAATTTCAATGTCATTACAATTTAATGTATGACCCCAACCAAGGAGCAGATATCTTTTTTTTATCTCACCTGAACCGAGCTACTCTGTCAGCTGGATTTCCCATTGACCAGGCCATTTTCAGTATATCACTCGGCTTTGCTTCCCGTATTGTTTAAAATTTTGTATTTTCTTCTAGTAAAAATATTTTTTTTAGGTATAATTAAACAGTTATTGAATGGATATTACAGTGAAATAGCTCTATTTTTGTCCATCTTTGGACATTGTCCAACTTTTAATGGGGACAATGAAAGTGCTATTTCCCTCATACCCCACAATAACTAATACATCTTGTAATTTACTAGTAGTTACTGTTATGACATCATATAATGTAGTATTTACTGCTATGACATCATATAATGTAGTAGTTACAGCTATGACATCATATAATGTAGTAGTTACAGCTATGACATCATATAATGTAGTAGTTCCAGATATGAAATCATATAATGTAGTAGTTACTGCTATGGCATAAAATGTAGTTGTTACTGCTATGACATCATATAATGTAGTAGTTATTGCTATGACATCATATGATGTAGTAGTTACTGCTACGGCATATAATGTAGTAGTTACTGCTATGACATCATATAATGTAGTAGTTACTGCTATGGCTTATAATGTCGTAGTTACTGCTATGACATCATATAATGTAGTAGTTACTGCTATGGTATATAATGTAGTAGTTACAGCTATGACATCATATAATGTAGAAGTTACTGCTATGACATCATATAATGTAGTAGTTACTGCTATGACATCATATAATGTAGTTACTGCTATGACATCATATAATGTAGTAGTTACTGCTATTACATCATATAATAAAGAAGTAGCTGTTATGACATCATATAATGTAGTTGTAACTGTTTTGAAATCATATTATGTAGTAGTTACTGTTATGACATCATATTATGTAGTAGTTACTGCTATGACATCATATAATGTAGTAGTTACTGCTATGACATCATATGATGTAGTAGTTACTGCTACGGCATATAATGTAGTAGTTACTGCTATGAAATATAATGTAGTAGTTACTGCTATGACATCATATAATGTAGTAGTTACTGCTACAGCATATAATTTAGTAGTTACTGCTATGACATCATATAATGTAGTAGTTACTGCTATGACATCATATTATGTAGTAGTTACTGCTATGACATCATATAATGTAGTAGTTACTGTTATGACATCATATAATGTAGTAGTTACTGTTATGACATCATATTATGTAGTAGTTACTGTTATGACATCATATAATGTAGTAGTTACTGTTATGACATCATATTATGTAGTAGTTACTGCTATGACATCATATAATGTAGTAGTTACTGTTATGACATCATATAATGTAGTAGTTACTGTTATGACATCATATAATGTAGTAGTTACTGTTATGACATCATATAATGTAGTAGTTACTGCTATGACATCATATAATGTAGTTACTACTATGACATCATATAATGTAGTAGTTACTGTTATGACATCATATTATGTAGTAGTTACTACTATGACATATAATGTAGTAGTTACTACTATGACAATATATAATGTAGTAGTTACTGCTTTGACATCATATAATGTAGTAGTTACTGCTATGACATCATATAATGTAGTAGTTACTGCTACGGCATATAATGTAGTAGTTACTGCTATGACATCATATAATGTAGTAGTTACTGCTACGACATATAATGTAGTAATTACTGCTATGAGATCATTTAATGTAGTAGTTACTGCTGTGACATCATATAATGTCGTAGTTACTGCTATGACATCATATAATGTAGTAGTTACTGCTATGGCATATAATATAGTAGTTACTGCTATGACATAATGTAGTAGTTACTGCTATGACATCATATAATGTAGTAGTTACTGCTATGACATCATATAATGTAGAAGTTACTGCTATGACATCATATAATGTAGTTGTTACTGCTATGACATCATATAATTTAGTTACTGCTATGGCATGTTTTAGTAGTTACTGCTATGAAATAATTTAGTAATTACTGTTATGAAATCATATAATGTAATACTTATGCTATGACATTATGTAGTATTTACTGCTATGACATATAATGTAGTAGTTACTGCTATGACATATAATGAAGTAGTTACTGCTATGACATAAAGGAATATAGTAGTTACTGTTATGACATAATTTAGTAGTTAATTATTCCTATGACATAATTTAGTAGTTACTGCCATTGCATACAAAAACAATTTTATGAATACTGTTGACAGTTATGGCTATTATGTCCTTAGATGTTCAGCTACAGCTTATAAGTTAGTTTGAATTAGATACAATGTGGACATATTGCAGTGTATGAACCTTTTTAATCCAATAACACAGGTATTGTTTGTTTTCTAGGTAAAAATCACGGACACCGTTAAGGCAAGTAAGGAAAATCAATCGTCGAAGTCATCGCCTATGAAACCAGTTGTATCATCAACAAAGCCCAATCCAACAGCTCAAACTGTACCCACCAATCAGGTACCAGTTTGTATCCAGTCTACCCCGACCCAGACATTAAGTGTCTCCAAGTCATCACATGGAGTAGTTACTGCTACGGCATATAATGTAGTAGTTACTGCTATGACATCATATAATGTAGTAGTTACTGCTATGGCATATAATGTCATAGTTACTGCTATGACATCATATAATGTAGTAGTTACTGCTATGGCATATAATGTAGTAGTTACAGCTATGACATCATATAATGTAGTTACTGCTATGACATCATATAATGTAGTAGTTACTGCTATTACATCATATAATAAAGTAGTAGCTGTTATGACATCATATAATGTAGTTGTAACTCTTTTGACATCATATGATGTAGTAGTTACTGTTATGACATCATATTATGTAGTAGTTACTGCTATGACATCATATAATGTAGTAGTTTCTGCTATGACATCATATGATGATGTAGTTACTGCTACGGCATATAATATAGTAGTTACTGCTATGACATAATGTAGTAGTTATTGCTATGACATCATATAATGTAGTAGTTACTGCTACGGCATATAATTTAGTAGTTACTGCTATGACATCATATAATGTAGTAGTTACTGCTATGACATCATATAATGTAGTAGGTACTGCTATTACACCATATAATAAAGTAGCTGTTATGACATCATATTATGTAGTAGTTACTGTTATGACATCATATTATGTAGTAGTTACTGCTATGACATCATATTATGTAGTAGTTACTGCTATGACATCATATAATGTAGTAGTTACTGTTATGACATCATATTATGTAGTAGTTACTGTTATGACATATAATTTAGTAGTTACTGCTATGACATCATATAATGTAGTTACTACTATGACATCATATAATGTAGTAGTTACTGTTATGACATCATATTATGTAGTAGTTACTGTTATGATATTATATTATGTAGTAGTTACTGCTATGACATATAATGTAGACGTTACTACTATGACAATATATAATGTAGTAGTTACTGCTTTGACATCATATAATGTAGTAGTTACTGCTATGACATCATATAATTTAGTAGTTTCTGTTATGACATCATATAATGTAGTAGTTACTGCTATGACATCATATAATGTAGTTACTACTATGACATCATATAATGTAGTAGTTACTGTTATGACATCATATTATGTAGTAGTTACTGCTATGACATATAATGTAGTAGTTACTGCTATGACATATAATGTAGTAATTACTGCTATGACATCATTTAATGTAGTAGTTACTGCTGTGACATCATATAATGTAGTAGTTACTGCTATGACATCATATAATGTAGTAGTTACTGCTATGACATAATGTAGTAGTTACTGCTATGACATCATATAATGTAGTTACTGTTATGACATCATATAATGTAGAAGTTACTGCTATGACATCATATAATGTAGTTGTTACTGCTATGACATCATATGATTTAGTTACTGCTATGGCATGTTTTAGTAGTTACTGCTATGAAATAATTTAGTAATTACTGTTATGAAATCATATAATGTAATACTTATTGCTATGACATTATGTAGTAGTTACTGCTATGACATATAATGTAGTAGTTACTGCTATGACATATAGTGAAGTAGTTACTGCTATGACATAAAGGAATATAGTAGTTACTGTTATGACATAATTTAGTAGTTAATTATTCCTATGACATAATTTAGTAGTTACTGCCATTGCATACAAAAACAATTTTATGAATACTGTTGACAGTTATGGCTATTATGTCCTTAGATGTTCAGCTACAGCTTATAAGTTAGTTAGAATTAGATACAATGTGGACATATTGCAGTGTATGAACCTTTTTAATCCAATAACACAGGTATTGTTTGTTTTCTAGGTAAAAATCACGGACACCGTTAAGGCAAGTAAGGAAAATCAATCGTCGAAGTCATCGCCTATGAAACCAGTTGTATCATCAACAAAGCCCAATCCAACAGCTCAAACTGTACCCACCAATCAGGTACCAGTTTGTATCCAGTCTACCCCGACCCAGACATTAAGTGTCTCCAAGTCATCACATGGATCACCTGCCGCCGTGACTCAGGCTAACCAACAGAGTAAGTGTACGTCATCCACCCAGCAACAGAAAGCTCCTGTGTCACAACATGCAAAATAAAATGGGAAAATCTCAACATCTTCTATTTGTCAGTGTCATTAAGAACATATTTCTCTGACATTGACAATTACTACTAACAAATTTCAAATTGTATACTTACAAATTGAAATTAAACTTTTGAGATAAGTAAGTTTAGTTTTCCTTGATGTGTATACATCTAAATTTAGTCCAGGATGATGAATCATGAATAATCATTTATCATCCATTATTGTTTAACAGTTTGAGAGTAGAAAATATAGTATTGACCTTTTTATGTAAAACTTTTCCATGCACTAACTTGTATTGTAAAACTAACATAGCATTAATTTCGTATTCTCGGCATGTATTACCATTTTTGATGAATTGAATCCTGGTTAACATGATGACCATGTTGACATGTCATACTACATACAGCAAACAATAATACATCAACCTCTGAAGAACAATGAACTCTTCTGTAAATCAGTGATGTAGGCTGGTCCATATGTTGTAGTGAGTTATGAGAGAGAGACATTAAGAAGGAAGTCTAAAATAAAAAACCCATTAATTTGGAATACAGAAATGTTTTTGATAAACTACTGTGACTTTGTAAAATGCAATAAAATGAGTGAAAATGTTAAAAAAACCAATGCTTAACAGATATTCTTTAAATTCATTGATATATGCTTAAAGTTATGTGTCGGAAGTTCTACAAATGAAACCCATATGTTTGATAAGAAAAATGTTCTTGAGTTGCATTTCTACATCACCTAGACAGAATTTTATCTTCTAGGATATTGTTTGTGTTATGTTTAAGAGTTGTAGTAAGAAAATATTAGGTATCAGCAGGGGTCAACAATCAGGAAATTTCCTCTTGTCCTGTAGAACAAGTATAGTATTGAAAACTACTTGTCCAAATGCAAAAGTAACTTGTCCGGAAATCAAGTGTATAATTTAAAGATGTTTTGTGTTTACACAACTGTAATCTTTATTAAAATAATTTTTGTCTTCAGTAATTTCACTTCTCCATTTGGACAATTGAGAAGTGACATCTTCTTGTCCAATTGGAAAATGGACTTGTCCGGTTGAGCCCTGTATCATTTGATCATTGAGTGAGAGTGCTACCTTTGAAATAACACCTGTGTGACAAATTACCTTTATCTAATTAATGACATGCTACACTGACCCTGTGATGCATCTTAATGATATATTGCTTGTATATAACACTACAAAAGCGCCTGCAGTATCCATGACACAAGGTGAAAGATATATACATGACATCACAAACTACAACTTTATGTACAATTACACTATAGCCTTTCTTATGTATATGTATTGCAGATTTTGTCACTTCGTTAAATGAACAATAACAGATCATTTCTTCATGTTCAATGTCTCTTTACACTGGTATTTCTATGGCTGGTAATATAGATATAACAGTGATAATTTGCTATTATTACTAAGATATTTATAAAAGTAAAAGAAATTTAGGGTTTTTTTTTCACTTGGCAATGTACCTGGGCCTTTTACATTGTGAATTTTAACATTTCATTGTAATTTTGAAATCTAAAAATACTCATCTGTTTGAAGACACAAGTATATCTTCAAATTCATGGTTATTTGAGTTCAATCAGGAAATATTTACTACAAATTTGAGAGGGTGGGTGGAATTGCATTTTTTTTTCATTGGTAATGAGGCCTTTTTAGGTAGAAACCCCTGGAATCCATTTCTTGATTTACGCTAAATGTTAAATAGTTTTGTAATGTATGATCTGGGGTAATGTGCTATAAGTATGATTGTCGAACTATCAAAGGGTGAGAGGGATGTATAGAGATGATAGTAGAAAGATAAATTGTATGTTTGATGTGTATTGTGTGTTCTCATTATTCTTTGTTTGTTTGAAAAGATTAATGTGCGCTGCAAAAGATTTCAGGTGAATTGGAATTCAAATACTTTATTGATATACATTATTTTGTTAAAATATATAGTTATTCAGTTTTTTTTGGACATTATTTTAGGGAAATATAGACATATCACTATTTGACATCTTATATATATTTATAATTAAAGCGATTGTCATAAATTGTAATGAAATTTGAAATGTTTAAACAAGTGCTGATTTGCATTAAAAGTTTTTTGTTTGTCACACGTTTGTCTTTAATTATGGAAGTCACTGGTCAAGTAGCAGGAGTATCGGCCTTGAAATCGTGACTCTCCAACCTTTAGTCACTCTTCAACTTTGAACCTACACTGAATATGTCAAAAGTACAGTCAAACTTGTCTAAAAAGCCAATCAAGGGAAAAGTTATTATAGACAGGTGGCCTTTATAAAGAGGTTTGCCCGACTTTTATTGGCAGGTGCCATTTATACAGAGGTGGCCTTTCATACAAGTATGACTGCATACTTATTGACATAAGGGCTGAAGTCTGTACCAGGACATTGTATCCAGGTCTATCATCCCCATAGATGCATGCAGAGATTGTCGAGATAGAAGCGTTATACTTTTTAAATCACAGCTGTCGAGGCAAATACTTGTTTTTACTCATTTTGAAATATACTTTGTCCATCTCTATCGTAAATAAGTCATATCCATCAAGTGACTACTACAAAATAATTGCAAATTTGAGTAAATGATGTTACTGTTCACATAAGATGGCGGGCGGTGTAACCATTGATTATCATACGGATGATTCTGCTCAATTTTCGGGTATGACGAACTGCACGGAAAAAACGTTTAATTCCTCACTTGATATTCTCTTATGTATGATGACAAGTAGGAACAATTACTCTTGTCATTGTAATTTTAATGGTATGCTTTATTACCTAAAACTTAAAACACGTCCAGGTAAAAAAAAAGGGGGGGTTCACAAGACTCCGCCCCGCCAGGTTATATGGATTTTACTATAAAGAAACCAGAGGAATCAAGATTTCTATGATCCAGTTATACCATGCTGATCACAATTGTCCGACAAATGATAATTAACTGTTCTGCAGGATTTGATCATCCCTGGATGTATAATTAGGTTGTACTCCAAGCATTTTATTGTTATTACGCACAAACCTCGTATAAAATGACATTAATTAAAGCGATATAAGTTGTCGCAATGATTATTTTTGTCCCCTGCCATATAGTCGAGAATATGATAAAGTGTGTGTTCAAATACATTATCAAACACGAAAAACGTTGTAAAAGATCATCTTTTTGAAGTTATTTGTTTTATTAGAATTTAAGTTTCCCCGTACCTTAAAAACACCAGCTGTATTTCCGTATGCAGTGACATTTCAGTTAGTCTTTCGCCATATCAAATGTACTTCGTAATTCGGTCAGGGGATGTCGGTCCTTTACGCGCTCGGACAATGTTTAAGTCGGCCGATTTTTGTGTTTTATATGTATTTTTAAAATACAGGATGTGGTTATTATTGGAAAGTGCATGTATTATGTAAAATATATGCTTTTCAACGCTATCTGAAATACCTGAAGAAAATCGGATGAATATATGAATAAATATATCAGGTCAGTAAAAGAAATTTTGCCGATCTTTAATGTTAGTCTGAATGCTGACATTGACAAAATCAAAACAATATAACTGTGAAAAGTATGCGTACCTCATGTTTTACAATCTTGCCGCCATGTCTGGTGGAGTTGGGCAGTTAATGATCATATGTGTCAAGAATGATAAAGCCGAGAATGCGATGCGACGAGTTAAAAATGGGTCGAGATCACCCGATATACCCGGCACGTGGACAATTTCAGAAACGAATGTTTTGAAACGACGAAAAAGACAAACTTGATTTAGGCATGAAATGATGATGAACGAAAATAAACGCAAAGGGTAATAAGAATAGAATGTATATTAACTGCAAATAGTACGTGTTTATTGGTCACTCGGTAATCTTCGTAAAAATTTACCGAAAATTAATTTGCAATGCTCAAAGTATGGCAGACAAAAGATAACTGATATTACGGTTTACGTTTGGCAAGATTGTTGCAATTTTACGCATGCATTTGGTGTTCTAACCACCGGATGGTCTCTTTGGAATATATATGAGATAGAATATCACTTAAAATGGGCATGTAAATTTTTTTCACCTACGACAGATCATATCGCTTTAATATCTATCTATCACTCGGATAGTGCCATGTGCACTTCAAGCATTACTCAAATTTTATTTTTACATAAAGTACAGATAACTAGTGTTGGCCCTCTCTCGGCAACCGATCACACCATAACACAAAGTGATGACGTCACATCAGTGGTTGCCCTATCTCTAGGGGGCCGAGTGGTTTGAACCATAAAGTATCTCAATTCTGCTAAGCGCTGGTTCGAATTCTGCTGGAACACAAGCTATTTTTTTTTAAATTTGGCCGGGTTTTCTTCACCATTAAAAAGGCCGCCACTATATGACTGAAAACACCATTCAAACTAATTCGCTATCTTTAAGAAAACCTCCATGCTGAGCAACATCCAATATGACTGCTACATTGGTGAACCACTAATAATAATTCTTCATTGCCAAAGATAGAAAGATACATACAGGTCATGGATTTACATCAACCTTTTGTGAAATATGCCAGATGTGTCGGAAAAAAGAACATGACTGTTGAAAATGCTTTGTGAGCTCTGATTTTTTTTAAATTTTGAATAGTATTTTATGTTACACTTTACAATTTTTCAGTTATTTGGTGGCGGTCAGTATTTTAAATGATGATGGAGAGACCACCGGACTTTCGCATGTAAACTGGCAAATTCTCTCACAAAAATCGGCTTAGGTTCCAGTAGGACATGAACTAGCACTAAACAGAAGTTAGAGGATACATGGGTCAAAGAGCGATGCTTCGACCACGAAGGCCGCGTGAGCTCTGGTGGAGAGGGATTAGCAGGTTGCTTCTCTGTGTGACGTAATAATGAGAGTATGTTAATCTGAACTTCTGCAGTCAATGTACTTTTGGAGGGCTGCTTTGAAAGCGGCCCAGAAGCCCGACCCGTTTAGCAATGTGCACAGGACATAAAAACATCCTGGAGGATGTGATCTTGCTGGGTAAAGGACTTCAATCAGAAAAAATCGAAATGCTGCTTATTGTGCAGATTACAAAAACAAGTGGATATTCAAATACAACCCCACACAGACCAGTACAAAGGTGATTGCATTCTTTGATGCGAGGACAATGTCACCGTCATATTCCTGTCACATACGATCAATTAGCATATCCACAAAACATCACGTGACGTTTGGTTTCGTACAAAGGAAGAGGCCAAAATTGTGACAGGACAATTTGTCGCTACACCGCCACAACAATGTGCCGACTCGCAACGTCTCGTACTTATGTAATCACAAGACCTAACTGCAAATTGTTTTACCTATTCTCAGAGTCACGAAGGTAATAAAGAAGATCCCCTTTCAGGCATGAAGTGGGCTGGATCTGCAGGGAATGAATATAGACATGGTGGAGAAAGATGAGAATGTGTTAGTCTTAAGGGAACTACGAAGGGGAAGTAGGAGTAATTTTGATTTGAAAATATTTTTGTGAACCAAATCATTGTATTGTTCAACGTTGTAAAAGTGAACACATTCTTCCTGGTCCAAAAGCTCATGGAAGCCACCTTTGGGAATCGGATCAAGATCCATCTCGTGCCATGTCACTGCATTTGCAAAAGAAGAACAAAACCGATCGAAATGTGCGACAGGTCGTCCTTGAAATCATATGTAAGTACACAGGAGCCTGAAATTATGTCCGTATGTTGATAAACAAGTCTTTGAATAACATGTCCTCTGTATTGAGGGGAGAAAAATACCCTCTTACATTACAGAGATCATGCATATTAATGACTTGTTTATCAAATGACGGACAGAATTTCAGGCTCCTATGATAAGTACAATTCGTAGCGGGATACTTGCAGCTTTAAGATTTTTTCGTTGATCATAAGAATATAAAAATCACACATACCGAATTGTAAATATTATGGACGTCCAGTGGCTCGTATTACAAAAAGTCTAAAGTCCTAAATCCTAAGTCCTAATTGTCATGGGACTAACCAATCAGCGATGCGTTGCCATGGTAGTTAGGATAAAGTTAGGATTTAGAACTTACGACCTTTCGTAAAACGAACCCAAAATACAATGGGCATTTTAGACCTCTAGAAATCCAGAGAGAGGAGAAATTAAATGTTTTGAGATGTTTTAGCATTAAAAATGGCGCCTTTCATATTTATGTGGATGCTATATATCCAGACAGATTAGAAGTAAAGACGGTATCAAGATTTATCACAGTACTGTAAATACAATAACAAAACTTCTTCAAATCAACATCAGATTTATTGACATCAACGTTAAACACCTATCCAATGGATTTTTTATCAGGTTCCGTTAAATATATTAATGGCCAATACAAATGGTCTTTACCAAGATATATTACTGCACAATGTAATCACATTCAGCTACAAAACAATACACCGTACTGGATTCTACACGTGGTGTATTATTGAACTATTAATTTAAAGTGATGCTATAGTTGTCTCCGTTTTTTAGTACAACAGGCATACATCTCGGTGTGTTTATAACTATTGTCATGTTTCAACTTTTGTATTCAGTAGATGGGTGGGTGGTGAAAACAAAAATGGAAACAAGACAACTAAAACTAGTGTGCATTTTGTAAGAAAATATTTGTTAATTTGTTAAATTATGAAAATATAATAATTCAAGTTTTCTTTAGTCACTGGTGGGTGTTGAATACAAAAATTAAAACATGTTTATTCCACTAATGATATCGGGTAAGACCTTAACATCAATCCCTGGAACAAAATCAGAGTTTGTACGGAAATGTATTTAAGTTACAGGATAGCATTTTAGTTAAAATGGTACATCTATACATTTTTTAAAATATAGGGTTTGTGTTGCATTGACAGTATGTTACAGGAAAAATTGACAATAATGGCAGTTATCTAAAAGTAATCCAAACACAGAGAGTGTACATACATTTAGTATTCTACAGTAGCAGGTGTTAATCTTGGAATAACTGGCTTATATGCATAGATATACATTCTTAGTCCTATTTAAAAACAAACTGATTGACACTTTTTGAGCCATCAGCGGAGGAAAGGGTCCTTACGACATAACTAATGAAATGCGAGAAAACAAGGAATTTCGTCCTATTATATATATTATATATAATATTTCAAATTTTGTAGATTTTTCGCACCAGAACAAACGAAGTTGCTCTCATCTGCACTCATTCCCGTATAATATTTTTTAAAAATTCAAAATATGTTCAGGTTTCTGAAAACATATATATATATATATATATATATATATATATATATATATATATATATATATATATATATATATATATATATATATATATATATATATATATATATATATAGTAATCCCCCCCAAAAAACTGTTTTAACCCAACCGCTGACTCTTTTAAAAGTTACATAGACAGTAATCCAGTTATATAAATATCAAGAATATTGTATTGTTTAACAATAAAAATAAAAATCTGACTATTCTAAGATATGAAGTATATATTTTATGTAAATTCATGGGGGTAACTTTTAGAATTTCTGTTTACCTGTAGGCTTTTAAATTCTGCCGTGTTAAGGGCCAACATTTTGATTTCGATTAAAAGTCAACGGACATAAAAAAAATCATTTTCATATAGACCTGTGTTTGTTCTATAAAACCAATAATTCAAAACCCTGAATGTCGACTACTGCTTAGGTAATAGGTATCGATATATTTACCTTTAAATAAGCTTAAAATGCCGAGGTTCCAATCGGCTCACTTTGGTGACGATCGGCAAGTCTCGAACTTATGACGTGCATCCGGCGTGTCTGCCATAAGTCTGTAGTATCAATCACTGTAACGCATAGCTATTCATATGATATTCGCAATGTTATCAGCGCTGAATTTTCATGTCCGTTGACATTTAAACCTTTTTATATTAATACATGATGAATTAAACATGACACCGACTTACAACAAACAACTAAATAGACTGTTATTCCACAACATCCTTCACATGATTTTTAAATATTCTACACATAATGTATTTTAAAAATGGATGCAGATCTTAAGACAATTAAAATTATGACACTTTAAGATTTAAGAAAAAGTTCATGATAGATTAAATTAATAAATATTGCCATGAATTTCGGCGAAAAAAACCTATAAATGTAAAAAGACTGTTCTACTTGGATAACATGTGTTTCAGATATATAATAATAGAGTCAGAATCCGTCAATAAGTATATCGTCCCTTAAAATAGGGTTTTGAGTTTTTGTAACTTTAAAGACCGAAGAGTTGTGTAAGTATTAGGTAAAAACTTATTCTGAAAAAATAGATAAACGATTTAACAATAAATAATCCAAATATAACAGTGCTTGGTAAATCATTTCAATCTCAAATTTAACCCTGACGTTGAAACTTTGTCAATCTGTCCGGGGATATCTCCCCTACGTAAATATTCCATCCATCCGGTGACACAGCGACGTCATGTGGCTGTCCAAATCCCTGTAAATATAAATAGCCTTTGTTTATTATTCTTAATTCACGTAACATAACGTTTAAATCTTGTATTTAGTATGCAATCTATAATACCGTAAATTTTTCATATTGTCCTGGACGTTATAGGCTACACATTACAAGTATGCCTTCCTCTTCGGTATCGAGGTAACTAAAATTTCGAGCTCTAAAATAAGTGCTACAGTAAATCTTAGGGCGAATTTGTGCAGATAAACTAGTTTCGGATTCGATTTATGGTGTACAAATAGTTTACGAACCGGTTATGAAACTAAAACTGCTTTCCTATTGCTAAACAAATAAATGGTTTAAACTTACAAAATGGGATACAAGATTAAGTAAAAGAGACTGCAATTAATATTCATAATGCCGTCAGCAATACAGATGACAGTGATGAAATTAATGTCAGTATGCTAAGTTAATATGCTAAAGAGCGAAAATCACACTATGGTAACCCCTGGTAAATCAAAAAGTGAAAATATGATAATCAAAGCATATCGATCTATATCTGATCAATTTTAGGTCTGAATGAATTAAATCACCTTTTTAATATTGTAAAACGTCTTTTTGTCATTATGAGTACAAATTATGAGTACAATTTTACTGTCCATGACCAGAATACACATAAAAAGGTATCCGATACTAGTACCGGTCAATGTTGCCGCAGCCATGTTGATTAGCAACAAACTATTTCATAAACCACCCAGGAGGCAGTTTGAATGATTTGATAAACTAGTTTGGGTTTAGGATAAAACAAATGGTAAACCAGTTTTGGTACAGAACTAGTTTAAAACTGGTTTATGTAACAATGGAAAGTTTACAAAACTAGTTCAAAACCAAAACCACTTTCTGTAGAACAAAAGTATTAACATCAAATAAATAACAATTCAAAATAAGCTATCACAGAGGTTTAGTGACTAAATGATGGAGTATGTAGAAGCAGGATTTCACATTTGAAAGGATAAAGATTTATATAAAGTATACATGTAAATCTTTAATTTTCAAAACATATCTTATTCCACTTTAATTCTGATTCATAAATTATCTCCATTATACTTAATGGATTATTTATTTGCAAAATATATGTAAATGAAGATATGTAAAACCTATTGAGGTTAAACAACTTAGTTCTTATCTAGGTATTTTTTAAATAGTTCACAAACTTGATCTACTGTTACTAGAAAACGTTGAAATGTTAATAAAAGCTAACATAAAATGTTAAACTAAGCAAATCCTTCAAATCAGTTGAAACAAGACAAATACAGATATGTTTTGAAATAACTTACTTTTATTTTGGTCTGTTTGAAAGTAAATAATAAGTTGACATCATATCTAAACTTATATGATGTTAACAGGTTCCCAAAAGGATCGCAAGTAGTCAAAGTCTTTGTTTATTTCATAAATTCAAATAACGTCATTTTTCGTCTGACTATTCGGTATCTAAACATATCAGTATTTATAAGCCCCCTCCTAGGAATGTCAATGTTATCTAACAACATGCAGGGTTATTTAACAGAATGCATTAACATAATAAAATGGTTTCGTATGTGGTTGGGAGGGAGCATTAATTATTTCAGAAATTCTAATGACATAATGTTTCTCACCTGACCATTTGGTGACCACGTTTCCAATATATTTCCTTTGTTATCCAGAGTAAAACCAACAACATTACGTACAGAGAAGTTTGGACCATTTACAGCATACATTAAGTCCGCTGAAATGAAATAGAAAGTCATGTTAAAGGAGCATTAGCTGTGTTTACCAAAATATCATTTCGATTTTTTCTACTTTTACTACTATTATTTCTGCAATAACAAATAAGAGCTATACACAGGCATGTGGAATATTATATTCCTATATATAAGGTCAAGTCCAGTGTGGTAATCATATAAAAAGAGTAAGGCTGTGTTAATCAATTGCAATTAAAAAGTGTCAAACCTGGGTTTCTCAAAGCAATTTTCACAAAACATATAGTGTGGTGTTATGCCGTTGTATATCTCTTTTTGTTTTTGTATATCAATCTAAGTAGTAAAACGAAAAATTAAAAATTGACAAAAACACAGCTAATGTCGCTTTAACAATGTACAATACGAATATATGGTTGTTATACAAAGAACATCACTTCCCCCATTAAATGGCAAAAACCGGTTTATGAATGTGGTTTTAGTGAACTGAGAGTGACGTTATAACCTAAACACTTTGTGGAATTATATATATATATATATATATATATATATATATATATATATATATATATAACATTTTAGAATTGTTTATCGATTTATTTGTTATTGCTGGTAGCTCTCTGGCAAACATTTTATTCTAGTAAGTCCATTCCAAGATTTTTCTCCGTGTAACGTCCAAGGACGGATTGGGGAAATATGGAACACAGCCCTTCAATGAGCAATTAAACATGGACATTTATGTCCATAAATGTGAAACTGTCATTCTATCATTCCATAGGTTATTTATAAGCATGTACCAAAGATTTTTTATAAGTTTTATTTTGTTTTCTTTTGTTAACACATTAGGAAATACTCAAATATGCTTTGAATTGTTTTTATTTTCCTAAAAATGTCTTGCGGTTTTATTTTTTGTTTTGTTTTTGTTTTTGTTTTTTTTTTGTTTTTTTGTAGTTATGTGTGTTTTGCCTGATAGAAAGATATATTTTTTATTTTAGGGTGGATAAATAAACATAAAACGCATGGTACGGCCTAACCGAAATAAAGACGTGTACAGCAACGATATACTTTATTCATATTCTATTATACATGACTTCCCAATAAATAACTTGGTTTAATTTCCTACAGCTGACTGAACATGAATAAATACATTACATCATTGATCTTCTAAACAAACAATGCGTTAAATGCAAGTTTCACCAAGTATTTGTAAATATGAATTATCATTATTATTTCTTGGAATACCCTGTTCATAGTGGATGCATTTAATCTTGCGGGGTGGAGTGTCGCGAACCCATTCTTGACCTGGACGATTTCAAAATTTAGGTACATTAAAATTACACTGGCAGAAATTATCGTTCTTCATGTTGAGACCATTTGCACATTTAATTCGTCGTGTTATAAAGGTCTTGAGTTTTGATTATTGATTGGTACTTCTTCAATTTTACTTTAAAGATTGTTTTTCAATTTCTGAAAAAGTATGGAATATATATGAAATGGATCATGGAAAAAATTCTGTGCAGCACCATCATTTTTTCTCATTAAACTGGGAACTATGATGACTGATTCGTACGTAACTTATGTAAGTATTTCAGCATAAAGTGTACTAGCAAATCCTTCAAATCAGTTGAAACAGGACAAATACAGATATGTTTTGAAATAATTTACTATTATTTTGGTCTGTTTGAAAGTAAATTATCGACACCTTCATTATGGAAAACCTATGTCTATTAATAGATTCATGTGTTATGTAGCCTTTGTAGGTCATTTCAGTTGGGCCTATTTATCAGCTGATATGTAAAATGAACACGATAATTATATATAGAGTATCCCGTCAATAACTCCATTACTGAGAAACCTATTACATTAGTAACTACAAAGGGAACTTACATTTCTGTGGTCTGTGGTTCTGGTCATGACATAACATGAGATAACAGGACCTAGATATATCACGATATGGGCCTGTAGGCTGCCTACATCGTGCTAAAGATGTAGTCTTGTGTTTCTTTCTGTGATATTTGTTTGTTTTGTGGTAATGTATGCTTTTTAAGATAAAAAAATATCAGAAATAAATACATTGTATATGATATTCTGTTGTTTCGTTCATGTAATCCTACGATACAAAGTAAAGTGGTCAACACTCGGGTCACGTGACTGCAAACACTTACTATGAGTTACACCTCTCTATATACTGAGGAAGGTAATTGCAGTCATTATGTATTATAAAACATCTCAGATACCAAAGTATAAATCCTAAAGATGTCCAGGCACAGCTACAAATCCGGCAAAAATGGACAAACACGGACCTCTGAAAACCAAGAGGTGGGATCAGGTGCCATGTAGGAGTAAGCATCCCCTGTCGACCTGTCACACACGCCGTGAGTCCACAGTCAAGTTAGGAACGAATCCTCGTTACAAATGCTACAGATGTCTGAACAACCGTCAACGAAAAGGCAAGTCAACATTTCACCCAGTGAAACAGAGTAATCACAAACAAGGCTATTATACCGACCATAAAATTTGCGAAACGTTGAAATCAAACGCTGTTTTCGATATCCCTGTGTCAATAATTTGTCAGTGAGTAGTTTACATCTGTATATGAAATGTTCATATGTTGAACACGCCCTGGCATATCGGATCATCTGTGAAATATAAACTATATTTCCCCGTGAAGCCTGTCATAACCAAAAAGTGAGTAGAATCAACCGTATGATAATCAAAAGGTTACTCCACTCCGCCAAATTTATGTGAATCGGTCAATAATGATGAAGGACTTACCTGTTGGGTCATATGCAACGGCAAACAATCTGCCAAACTGTGGATTTCGAATGCTTCTCTTAAAGTTGCCAGTTCTGTTAGAATGCTGAATCCCCGCATCAAAACACTGGATTCTAAAATTACAGTTACAGAACATAAAAGCAGATATATTTAGTATTAACCGTCAGGTGGTTCAGGTGACTCTATATAATAATTAGCGGGTGCCATTTTTACGGTAAAATAGTCGGGTATGCAAAAATGTCTTTCTTTTATATTTCAAATACATGTAGATAAGTCGTATGTTTTGATACTGTCGACTTTGGGGGATATGTTTTGTTTAAGCTTTTTATTAGCTGTTTTTTTAACTGCTCTTGGTAATTTACTAAGCATTAGATGTTATCTAGTTAAATCGGAGTTGCATAAACAGTTTACAGTGTTTGATAACAGTTCTTTGGGTAACAACCATTTTATCACCAAGGGCATATATGTCCAATTGGTTAAAGGAACATGCTTAAAATACAAATTCTCTACTCTTGTCAACAAAGGTTCGAGTCCTGCTGTAACTCAGTATATGAGAGCTTTTGTCATTTTACTTGTGGAAGGTGCGTTTTTCAACATTATTGTAACTGGTGTAGCAGCCAAATCGCTCCCCTGCTGGAGAGAAATATTGAGGGAAAAATTAAACCCGACTTGGATTCATAAGGAGTGAAGATTGGTTATCAGAAAGCATCCTCTCCCTTGAATTTGTTTTCAACCAGGGAGAGAGATTGGCTAGCTAAATCTTTACCCCAAAAAACTGTCAAATTTTAGAAACCTTGGGAATTGACTACATTTCTCTTAACAATTACCACCGCCGTATATATTAAATACAACCATAAAGGGCAATAGCTGTCGTTTCCCCCCTTTTTTTTTACCATTTTCCCACCTTAGATTGATATACAAGAACAAAAAACAGATGTACACAGGCCTAAACATTCTTAAAATCCTATAGATTTTATGAAATTTGCTTGCGAATCCCAGGTTTTGGTCTTTTTCAATTACAATTAATTAGCTCAACCTTACTACTTGTATATAAATACCACACTGGACCTGAAATTATTTTTGCAAATTATATAGGAATGTAAGATATTTTATATATTATATACCTGTGTAAAAGTACATCAAGTACAAGTTGTAAAAGTTGAAAAAAATCAAAATAATGTTTTGGTAAACACAGCAAATGCCCCTTTAAATGACCTATAGGTTGTTCAGCTTATATGTGACAAAATATAAATATATCTTTATACTTATCCTGTAAAAATCATGGATGGAGGCACATTGTTCCTGAGACGTAGTGTGAACCAGTGGGTCAAATGACAGTGGGGCACTGGACTATTCATTAAGCTTCTGGAAGAAGCTGGTTGGCGGTGGGGTAATGTGACAGTCATGGATAAAGGAAGTTTAATTGTCTTGTCCTTTACCTAGCTTTTCTGGATGAACGTTTAAAGTTTATAGGACTTGATTAACTGAAGTTAAGCAACGGGGAGCATGGTCAGCACTGGGATGGGTAACCGTTTGATGTGATGCGCTTGGCGTACTCCCCATGCCTGTGACAATTCTTACCTGCCATGTTCCCTGTCTGCCACACATAGTTCATCATTCTGCTCATTCAAAGCGAGGCTGTGTGGAATATACAAATCATCGTCCTTTGAAGCTTCCACTGGACCTTAGATGAAATATTCTATATTTTAATCATTCTTTATTATTATCATCATCAAGGGATCCTTTTAGGTGAAATTATTTACATTAATAATTGATTATTATTATTATTATTATTATTATTATTATTATATCATCTTTTTATTATTACTACCAAAGGACTCCCGATAAATATTCTACCGTGGTACTCAGAGGGAGGGAACACGATTTGAAGGACAATTTACTTTGGATAATTATTTGCTTCTTATTAAAGTTAGTGACAGAAATAAACGTGTACACTTGAAAAGCTAATCTTAGAGACCATTTCAACATAACGGGTATGACCGGTCAACAGGGGATGCTTACTCCTCCATGGCATCTGATCGCACATATGTATTTCCAGGGGTCCCTGTTTGTCCAGTATTCACCGGATTTGTATATGTATCCTGGACATCTTGAAGATTGATACTTTGGTATCTGAGATTTGTAATTATTATGTTAATGTAACGGTGCTTAAATTGTTTTTATTTATTTTCAAAACATGCAGTCATTTCTGTCACTTTTTCAACAAAATAAAGAAACGATGACATGTGGTGGCTTACAAACCCCCTTGACATTGTTTGTAACAAGATAAAAATTTACCTTGAAATTTCCTCCCCCATTTTGTTAGAAGTACTCCATTTTTATCGAACTTCATAATTCGTCCATTGCAGTACCTAAACGAACAAATGTAAACAAATATTGGACATATAATAATTTTGCGATTTACAATTGATTGAATATACACAATTAATTCACTAGAATAAAATGATAATAATAATAATTAAATAACATTAATATAAATTGTTCTAATTATTATTGTTATCTTACTAATAATATTATTATTATCAGTAGAAATTAGCAGTTCATAGTGAACTCAGCGATATGTTTGATGTACATGTTATGCTTACTTCTTTTTTTGATACTGTACCATAACACACACACACACACACATATATATATATATATATATATATATATATATATATATATATATATATATATATATATATATATATATATATATATATATATATATATATTCAAACTTGCATATAAGAATTAAGCTGTAACTACCAACCAATAATTTACTGTATGAAATTAAATTCGGAATTTTTTAACACTTTTCAAAACGTTTTTAAACAGTTTTTTTTAAAGTTTATGTAAGTAAAGGGTTAACGAATGATAAATTGTTAATTATAATTTTTATTTCTGTATCTTCTTTATATATTTGTAGAACCTTCAAGAATTCTTAATTAAAAATAATTATTCTATATGAAATGGTCATTCTTTGTGGGTAGTATTCTGACAGTTCCTTGTGATTCTCGTTATGATATCGTCTCAGTATTTCCTGTTTCACTTTGTCAGCATCAGTTAAGTAGTACCTGTGATGTATCTGATGATGGTGGGAACAGTGGAATGTGTGTTTTTGAACTTGCCATGTTTGTTTTTACCAATTTTGAACATGCAAACTGGTGCCACCCCAATTATTTTTGATGTACCAACTCTCATGACTTTGGTTCAATTTAAATAAAATCTGGGCGGAGTTGTCAAAGACGAGAGAAAGTTTAATTTGTATGAGAGGAATATATTTTAAGTTTATCTGTAAAATTGTTCAGTTTTGTATTTCTTCCGTTTTTGTGACTTCTCATACTTTTGGACTTTACAATAAAATTTGGAAACATTAGAGATAGGAATTCTTACTACAACGCGGAGCTGCAAATCCGTTACAGTTTGTATCTAGCACTAATGAAAAAAAGTATCCGACTACAAAAATAATGTTTATGTATTTGTGTTCATATGTACTAGTAAGTGACAATTTTACTACAAACAACAATTCAGCAGACTTAAGTCTTTGGTCGAAAAGCCACTACAATGTAATGTGTTCTAAAATGTCTCGTTTTACCGTAAAATGTGTAAATAATTATTGAAATGTGCAATATAGAGATGAAAATGATAAACATATAAGTCACAAAATAACATTTAAGTAACTAACAAAAAAATTAAACCACAAAAATGTCAGATAAACACTTTTCTATAGATGAGAGAAGATAGTTACGTTAATTATCAAAGTTAGATTTCATTGAATTAACCCGTTTACCCCTAAGGACACATTTGGACTGATCTAAGTAATTGATTTACAGACAGGCATTTCTGTATAAGAAGCTGATAAACGTCCTTGTAATGAAAGTATAATAGCAATAGCACAACATACCCATCAGCTACAAAGAAATCTCCATTTTGTGTTACAGCGACATCTGTTGGCTTACAGAAGTGTTTGTCATCACTACCAGGTACCAAGAATTCGCCTAGTACCATTGTCGGGTCATGTGTTCCGTTTGGAATCTTCATTACCTGTGGACAGGTGAATGGTATTCGTTTGATAAAAACAAAATACAAAAAGTTGAATTTCCTTTACACACAAATACGATCTCTGCACTTATGGCAAGTATTTTCGGCACACGTGAGAAAACCTGATTTTTTGGAAATTGAAATTCATAATGAAATATCAATTGATTTATCTTAATCAAAATTAGCTGCCGATATTATGCTGATATTACCTGTTCACGAAAATACCTGATGCCGAAACGATAAGTGCGGAAGTTACTTGTACAAGTGCCGAAATTGTTCGGTACAACCTAATGCCGAAATTACTAGCCTTCGATTCGATGACGTTGCCTCTTACGATTTTAATATGTCTACAATGCATAAACGTAAACGACAATGCTTTATTATCGTAAACGTATAACAAACATTGCAGAGAAAAAACGCAACTACATCGCATGCGTACATTTCATATTACAAACAATAATTAGGACAGACACCACCAAATGTTTTCCCATAGGCCTCATTGCTAATTTACAAAACTTCATGTCACTGTCATTCCCATGTTTATTAAATCTGGGTCAAATCAGTACACTGTGCTTATAAATCCATATTTTTGATAACAAAATATGTAATCAAAAGTATAGGTTGCCGTTGCATTTGTACTTCAAATTTTCACTTGTTTACAACTAGTAGTATTCCGCACCGGAAAATATCTATTCTCATCGGACCCCTCCCTTTAAATTTTCAACTGTTAATCCTATAAATTGCAAAGTACTACTAATATTCATGTATTTTTTTTATCACCTTAATTTCAATTATTAATGGCAAAACTAATTTTTTCATTTAATGACCAATCAGATCGCTGGGTTCATTTTACCCTCCGCACAACTTAGGGTGTCCAAAATGTCTGCGCCCATGTTGTAAACAAAGCAGGTGTTTTTCCATTACGAGTCGTTTAATAAAAACTTTCTCTTTTATGGATTCAATAAGTTTTGAAATATTTCTAGGTAAACTCAAATTTAAAGATTGAAATATTCTTCATATTTATGTTTATTTGACCTTCGCAGTGTATACATGTTCATACTTTGTTGATCAATATTATCAACTGATCGTAAAAATATGTGTCACACGGTCTGTCCAATATTGATCTAAATTTTGTAAAAATATGGATTTTAATTATCCTCGCACAAACAGATTCAATAATGTCTTACTATATCAACTGTACTACAGATCGAATAATTTATATTCTCTTTGTTAATCAAAAGATGAAATACACTGGAACTATAATGTAGTTACTGGATGTTGTTCACAGTTTGGATTTGTATTGGAATAAGTATTGAAATTATCCGTTTGGATATCATATTTATTATGTATTATATTATATTATATTATAATAAATATTATCTTTTATCACTCTTGTGATACATAGTTGTTTGTTATAAGGGATGGATGAGGTCGACATAATTAAATAATTGATCGATACAACTATAGTTGACATTAATTAGTGATAATAATATGGCCGATCAACTATATGCAATATTTATGTAACACACAAACACTACCAATATTTACACTGCTATAAAATGATGGCATTTATCACAGGCCATAATTAAAGTTATAAGTTTTACAGTCAAGTTTCAATTTGCAATTTGATATTTATTTCTTAATACTAATACTTTCTTAACTCCATAAAAAAATAAAAATGCATTGCATATACATGTTGGCATTTTGGCAGGGAATTCTTAAACTTTCATAACACATGATCTGATCTCTTGATTTTCCGGTGGTATAATATTAAAATCCTAATGTATACCTTACCCTAAAACCCTGACTCCAAGTCACACCTACTCATCACATTTGGATTTTATGGAGGTCTAACCCTAAAATCCTACCTCCAAGCCAACACTGAGCCATCACATCCGGATTTTCCGGAGGTCTAATCCTAAAACCCTAACTCTAACCCGTCACTTTTGGATTTTCCGGAGGTCTATTTGTATAATGTTCATATTCTATTAGAGATGTAAAAAACTAGATAAAATACTTACTTGATGCATAGCTACATCTGTGACCCATAAATTGCCATGATTATCAACGGTTAAACCATGCGGCATGTAAAACCTAAAAGAGATAATAAACGTACGTTATAAGTAAAACCTAAAAGAGATAATATACGTACGTTATAAGTATCTCACTATCCCGATATATATCACAAAGAACTGAAGAATGAATATGAAATTTCATGGAGCTCCATCTTCATATCAATAATATGTCCTTAGGTGCCACGTATAAACTATATTTTATCTGGTGGCCACAACATTATTTAGATAATATATATTTCAAACGTGGCACCTACAGGCTTCCGTAACAATAGGAGAAAGATTTCTTTTTTTTCTTTTTTCTATGTTGTAAAATGTTGGAGGAACTAGACTACATACATAAAAGTAGTGGACTGTGGTTTTCTCTGTATTAAAGTGATATACATATGTAGTATACTACGGCTTTGCGCGGAAATAATATGCGACTATACATTGCGATGGTTTTTAAACATATACTTCTAATCTCAATAATATACAGAAGTATTTGCTCTACAAAACTGTTTCAAAAACCAGTGTGTCACAGCTCTTTTAGTTGTATGGCTGGGTATAGAATCTGTTCAAGAACACAAGGAACAGAGATGAAATACAATATATAGAAATTATTATATGACCACTTTATATCATACTCCTTCTCAGCACGAGAACGTTTATCACATTTAAATATGATTGCATTTCTATATGTGATACAATACCGCCCCCATACATTAATTATTTTCTTAATGAACCCCATGCTTTTACTGTTTCGCGTAAATAACAAATACCCCTGTTCGGAACTTCTCTATCTATAATGCGATCAATGAAAAAAGAAAAAGTTCCATGTATCATCCGTTTCCGGTACAATCCATCGTCTGCTTGTTCGGGGTCATCCAAAATCATGATGTCAACTGAACCTGTAGACAGGATTCTTAATTCTTTGTCAGCAATGGTATTGGAATTAGAAAGTATATTGCTGTTGTATCTTGTTGTTTGTTTTAATTTGTAATTTAGGCATATGATGTTATGATAAAAAGTTCGACCCTCGGGCTGATATCAGGAGCTTTGGGTTGAGAACGCGTATGATATCAAAATGGTCATATAGTAATCTCTATTCACTGCTAACTATTTATAGAATGTCTAAAATGATAATCTCGGGATTACATGTATATTATTCTGGTTAAGTGTAAGTGAAATATAAAGCTAAGTGTTAATGCTAAAAAAAAAACCAAAAAAAAAAACCAGTGACTAAACACGGATCTGATTCAAATGCCATTAACAAGAAGCATTGACAGTGACTGATCACAAATACCATGCAGGCAAGCATAACCTATATACGAACACCTACCATTGTCATATTAAGTATAAACCATATCAATTAATTTGAAATGAAAAATATATTTTTTATTTGAAATATGAAATTGACTATAAAAGTACAAAAGAACGGTTTATCATAAATCTCTCTCTCTCTCTAAATATATATATATATATATATATCACTGTACCTGTTTTGGCCAAAACTTTCAACCACATTACCGAGATTGTTGATACGCAAGATAGTTTTCTCTGGAATAGCGCCTCTTGTGGAAGCATCGGCAAATATATCCCCTTCGAAAGAACTGTAAAAACACACAAGAATTCATATGAAATAACTGTTTAAAAACTACAAAAGAAAAGAAAACCCATCAAAACACATAATTACAACCGATTGAACAGTTACAGATGTATTAGCTGTCTTTTTTACTATTTCGATTTGTTCTACTTTTACTTCTTGTACTTGATGTAATATAACAAAAAGAGCTATACACAGGCATAAAAATCTTCTATTCCCATATACTTTGTGAAAATAAGTTCAGGTCCAGTGTGGCATACATATTCAAAGAGTAAGGTTGAATAAATCAATTGTAAGTGTATAAGTGCCAAACTCGGTTTCTCAGGCAATTTTCACAAAATATATTGGATTTTGTGAATTTGTATGCCTGTGTATAGCTCTTTTTGTTATCACCTATCAATCTTAGAAGTAAAAAAGGATTTCAAATAAAAAAAAAAGAAAAATACAGCTAATGTCCTTCTAATACTCATGGATACAATCAAAAGAACAGTTATTATGAAACATTCCAATTAACTGAATAAAGTTATATTAGAAGAGAAACTCATGCCTGAAAATGTAAAAATTCAGTCGCACATGGCAAGGTCTACTTTCAACAGATTTTCATACTATCTTCAATCGTATACTAAATCCAGTACCTGGTATTTCGGTACCAACTGATTATTCTATACTAAAGTATAATCAACATGTACCAATGTGTATTCGAAACTCCATCAGAACACGATAAATGAGATATAACAACGGTCTCAACATGAAGAACAATTGTGAATCCCAATAGGATGAGACCAGGTGTCCGGCAGGAGTCAGTGTCAACTGTTAGCATGCCACACCCGTCTTTACATGGAAACCTCTCGAGTTCGGTGAAAATGTTAAGTTCGGTGAAAATATCAAGCTATTTTGAATGGACATTGCCGGTAAAGCTTTTACAGTAGTTCCTCTAAGATGTATTTATTTTTTGGCATTGTATGGTACCACGTTTTGTTTCGGAACTCTACATTTATTGTAAATTCGAGCTCAACTGATGAAGTCATATTGAAAGAAACGATCGTCTTGAGCCTTTCTTTTGCAAAACTATAACTCTGGTATTATGTCTATAATATATATATACTAGACGTAGGTCAAAATTAGTCTTGTTTTTAAGACACTGGTGAACTTTTGAGTTACACGCTTACACGAATATATTTTCAAAACATCGTTCGTGTGAATTTGATCACATGCGCAATATTCGGAATACATATTTGAAATATGTCTGATATCAGAAATTGACATATTGGAAAATATGTAGTTATGTTTGATAAAAATGTTCATCTGAATGATACCTGACCCTTATGTGACGTCCAGGTCAACCAACTTTCTTTTGTGATCCAAGAATATCACCCATTTGTTTGTTTTCCTGTGTGATCCAATAATATCACCCATTTGTTTATTTTCCTGTGTGATCCAAGAGTACCATCCTTTTGTTTGTTTTACGGTGTGATCCAAGAATACCATCCATTTGTTTGTTTTACGGTGTGATCCAAGAATACCATCCATTTGTTTGTTTTCATTTCAAATGTCGTGTGACACTTACTTTTACATTTCTTAATAAAATTAAAGATTCGAAACTCCAAATCCATAAGAATACGACAAATTGATATAAAACGGTATCAACATGAAGAAAAAATGCGAATCCCAAACGGGATGGGACCAGGTGTCAGGATGGAGTCAGCGTACCCCGTTAGCATGCCACGACCGTCGCAAATGTTCCATGGACACCTCTTGGCTTAGATGAAAAAGTCAAGCACGGTAATTCAAAGTAAAGTTACTACACCATACGATATTATTTTTTATTTGAAGTTACTTTACCTGCGATCCCAGACTCTGGATCCACGGTGGAAAACCAAAACTTCGCCATTTTTGTCCACTGCAACACCACCGACTTGACCAACAATGACATCTGTATCAGGCCATCCATTGACCAAAGACGGAGGTGATAACTGGTGTGTCCTTTCCTGTATCAAGTCTGGATGGCGAGGCTAAAAAGTTAGAATTGTTCCAGAATCATTTGAAAAGACATCAACTAGAGATTGGTATCATATACATGTAACTAAATGTCAGCATCCCATCTCTCACAAACCTGAACCGCTATGTGTTGTTTAACTTATCAAAGCAGTTCAAAGTTGTCAATAGTACAACACAATAACAAACGGTTACGGATATTCTCACACATAAATCAAATCCGATTTAGTCTACCACATAGCTTTCAAATGTAAAACCAAACAACAATATGATCAATTAGCATAAAATATCTTTAGTTTTTATTATTATCTTCGACGTCCGAATTTTAAATATAAGGCGAGGGAACAGGAGTACCTGAATATATATATAAAAAAATCTCAAAAACCAAAGTATAAATGTTTAGGGTGCACAAGGTATATATAATAAAAAAAATCAAACACAGAACTTGAAATCAAAGGTGTGATCAAATGGAGGTTCATCCCCTGTCACACCCGCCGTAAGTCTTCAGTCCAATCAAAATGAAATACGTGAGGAACAAATCCTCTTCACAATTGGTACAGACGTCTCAACAACCGCCATCGAACAGGTCAACTAATTTAAGTAAAAACCGCAAACAAGACTATTTAACACTGATTTGCCACTTGACATCAAACGCGGTTTTCGATATCAAGAGGTCCGTATATGAAAATGTTCATGTGTGCCATGGAGGAGTAAGCATCGCCCCTGAAAAATTTACTATGGGAAAGCCGAAACCCGCCGTAAGTTCTTCAGTCTGTGTCTATAATCAAATGTGAAAGTACGTGTGAGGTTGTATCTTTAAAATCCTCTATAGTATTGCCAATTGGTACATTATTAATTGACAAATCAAAATGTAAAATTAAAGGACATTATAATAGATGACTGGTGTAATGTTAACAACATTTCATTTAGTGAAACCAGTGTAATCGCAAACAAGACTATAGTTTTACCAGTGACTGTAATATTTGATAGAACGTTGACATCAAACGCGGTTTTCGATATTCCCGTGTCAATATATGTCAGTGAATACTTTACCTCCGTATCGTTCAATGTTCATATGTAACCACTTGCCCTGGCGTATCGTGTCATTTGTTAAATATAAACTCCATATTCGGGTGATCGCGGGATAATCCTGCTTAAATGTGCCGAAAATATAATACTATGGGAAAGCCGAAATCGTCGCGTTTTGTCGTATAGCTGACCAGTTGTTATTATTTCCCGTGTGTATAATCTATAGTAAAAAAAATGTCTAAGCACGAAGCGTGTGTGCTTAATTCTGTTGTATCTTTAATTTCTAGTTCGCTGAGATATATAGTATTGCCATATGTATGAAAATTGTCATTATTAATTGACAAATCAAAATGTAAAATTAAAGGACATTATAATAGATGACTGGTGTAATGTTAACACATTCTTGAGAGTTAACCAGTGTATTTTACAAATTATAGTTTACCAGTGAATGTTATACAAGATAGAAGACCGATAGCTAACCACTTGTTATTATTTGCCGTGTATATAATCTAAATACTTGACCGGTGATCGTTCAACATTATAGCTAACCACTTGTTATGATTTGCCGTGTAAATAATCTAAAATACTTTACTGGTGATCGTTCAACATTATAGCTAACCACTTGTTATGATTTGCCGTGTATATAATCTATAATACTTGACCGGTGATCGTTCTACACTATAGCTGACCACTTGTTATGATTTGCCGTGTATATAATCTATAATACTTGACCGGTGATCGTTCTACACTATAGCTGACCACTTGTTATTATTTGCCGTGTATATAATCTATAATACTTGACCGGTGATCGTTCTACATTATAGCTGACCACTTGTTATGATTTGCCGTGTATATAATCTATAATACTTGACCCGGTGATCGTTCTACATTATAGCTGACCACTTGTTATGATTTGCCGTGTATATAATCTATAATACTTGACCGGTGATCGTTCTACACTATAGCTGACCACTTGTTATTATTTGCCGTGTATATAATCTATAATACTTGACCGGTGATCGTTCTACATTACAGTTAACCACTTGTTATGATTTGCCGTGTATATAATCTATAATACTTGACCGGTGATCGTTCTACATTATAGCTGACCACTTGTTATTATTTGCCGTGTATATAATCTAAATACTTGACCGGTGATCGTTCTACATTATAGCTAACCACTTGTTATGATTTGCCGTGTATATAATCTATAGTACTTGACCGGTGATCGTTCTACATTATAGCTGACCACTTGTTATGATTTGCCGTGTATATAATCTATAATACTTGACCGGTGATCGTTCTACATTATAGCTGACCACTTGTTATGATTTGCCGTGTATATAATCTAAAATACTTGACCGGTGATCGTTCTACATTATAGCTGACCACTTGTTATGATTTGCCGTGTATATAATCTATAATACTTGACCGGTGATCGTTCTACATTATAGCTGACCACTTGTTATGATTTGCCGTGTATATAATCTAAAATACTTGACCGGTGATCGTTCTACATTATAGCTAACCACTTGGTATGATTTACCAGTGTATACAGGTATAATATATTATACTTGATCTGTAAATATGACATATTATAGTTGACCACTGTATTTTACACGGTCTAGTTGACCGATGTATTTTACAGAGTAGTTGACCCATATATTTTACACAGTGTAGTTGACCACTGTATTTTACACAGAGTAGTTGACCACTGTATTTTACACAGAGTAGTTGACCACTGTATTTTACACAGTGTAGTTGACCTATTTATTTTACATAGTGTACTTGACCTATTTATTTTATACAGTATACCTGACCAGTGTGTTTTACAAATTTCTTCATAGACCAATTAATCTATATTTCATGCATCAAAATTAAATCTGTTGACAAAAACTTATCAGACAGGTAATATAGAACTGGTTAATATGTGTGCACTCTTTAAAAAAATATTGTGAAGGCATTTCGTATTGCATTTCAACAGGATTGCCACTGTTAAACAAAGAATTGAATACAGTTACATTATATATTTTGGCTTTCATTTTCTGAATTAAAAATAAAAAAGATTCATTTGTTTAATGTGGTGATGAAAACACCCTCTATTTGTAGCTAAAATTGTGACATCTCACATTTACTTTTAATTATCAGATATTACAAAAAACTTACTGGCAATTTACCTATAACCTATGGAACATTTTCTATTTAGTGGTGTAAATCTTATTGGAATCTATAAGAAATAAGATTTTGAAAAATGTGGTTTTACATGAAATATATTGTATATAATAAAAACCACGATGACCAATTACTTTTTGTACGTCTCTGTAGTTTCTAGATTTTATGACAAATTAACACATATCGACTATTAGCCTAGTTAACAGAGAAAAGGCGATTTCCACCGAATCATATAGCAACGGAACTTTATCTGGTTCCTGTTACTATCCATTGGGTATGACAATAAATTATCAATTTTTCTTAACTATCTTTTATCTTTTACTGTATGCTAAACAACAATAAAAGAGAGAGAGAGAGAGAGAGAGAGAGAGAGAGAGAGAGAGAGAGAGAGAGAGAGATGTCTATACAAAGTATAGGCGCGAAAAAGACTACGATTTTTACGCAGTTGACAGGTACAGAACATTAACCTTGCTGTAAAAGTAGATATGGCGACACCGAACATGTGTGTAAGGGGAAAAACAAAAATTATTGTTATACAATCGACCACATGTCACTTAACGACACTTCGTCTAAACACACAGACACACACACACACACACACACACACACACACACACACACACACACATATATATATATATATATATATATATATATATATATATATATAAAGCACTAAAATCAACAACACTAGGCTATATATTATAGGTTGTCGGATCTAAGTAAATAGATAAAATACATGTAGCGAATTATACAAAACACTACATGACTGAAATGAAGTCAAAACGCATTTTTGTCCGTTTGTTTAGTCATTTTAGGATATATATATATCTAGTCTAAAGGAGTTTCTCAATATTTGTTATATTTAGCACAATTTTCAACCCCTCCCCCTCAATTTCGTTTTCCATACAGCAGTGTGCTTCGGTGGTTTCTGCTTTCCGCAGGTTTATTTTAGGTATGGATTAATATTTTGTCAGACCTGTTACATAAGTACATGTAATGCGATGGTTAATTAATTTCAGTAATGCTGTATTATATTTGAACTCATAAATCATTTACATGTAAACATATCCACATACACACGTACTAATTACAACTTTATAACATACTTACCCCAAACAACTCTGGAAAATTTTTCAAAATAAAATTCATGTACAGATCCGAGTAGGGACGACATTCTGTTGAACACATTAGACACACGATAGTCCATATTGATAAAAACATGGTCGTAGCCATGTTGGAGCGTATGTGATCTATTTCAGGTTTCTTATTAGTGATGTCACGTTCACATTACCTTTATGTCCGTAAGATAAGCAAATCTAGAGCACCTGTTTGCCGGTAAGTTGTGTGTATCAAACTATTGCTTGTGAACTGTTATTTACTCAATTAACATAATAAATTATCAGGTATGACGCGAAAGAACAGTTTCCAAGCTCGAGAATGAAAATCAATACAACGAGTAGGAGGAATATGGTTAGCATCTGAACGACGGTTACTTCTCGTCTGATATTGATTTAAGTCAAGATCGATGCTTTTATTTCTATAGCGATAGTATTGAATGTAATCGGGTCCTATGGGAACCTCGAATTTAGCCTGTCTAACTATGAGAGGACCATTATCATACATAGGCCTACTTTTATAAAATTTTAAAGAAATTTAACAGTATTCTGTGATATTTTACATGATTAATTTCAATAAATATCATTTACTGTACACATTTGTAAAATAATGTTGAAACAAAAATTAGATTTAGGTTTACATCTAATGCTATTATGACAAATTTCTGATATTTTCAGTGAAGGTAATATTATCAGCAAAACAATTAAACAGAAGTTATTGGAGATATATTGGAGTATATACAATGTAATTTCTTTGTTGATTTTTGATATTTTCTTTATCTTGAGTACGAACTTAAGTGGCATATTATGGTAAAATTCATAACAGCATGATTATATATTTTTTTTAATTCCATTTCTACAGTATCTACAATTCTACAATACAAATATGATAAAGGCTAAATTCATCATGTTGAAAACAGTATTTGGACATCCAAGTCGCCTTGAGTTTGAAATAAGGACAATAACTCTTCCAGACTTCTGTTTTGTGACAAAGAGTTACTTAACTTGTGATATTATCAAGCTAATTATTACATTTTATACAACTCTGTCTCTTTTTCTCTCTCTCTCTCTCTCTCTCTCTCTCTCTCTCTCTCTCTGATTTGAAGGAAAATGTATTTACGGGTTGTCTTTGTTATCGAGAAAATTAATTTTGTATGGTAATTTCTGATGGGTACTATATAAATCATACACTTTGATCTACATTATTACTTTCTCTCAAAAGATTGTCACAGACAACACACACAGCAACAAAAACAACAACAATGATGCTGAAGATGATGATGATGATGAAGATGATGATGATGAAGATGCTGATTTATAAAAATGAAAAATGATAAGAAAAATTAAATCATTGATGATTTCAAATGCTTTATAACATATTTCTGCCTACCTGTTGTTTATATCAATCGATAAACATATAACATCATATCGCTTTATTTACGAAACGTAAAACGATAATAAGAGAAACGTTAGATGAAACCTGTTAACTAAATGACCTAGATAATGACATATGTTGCGTAAATAATCCTGAAATATATCACTCAACAACTAAATATTGATAAGAGTTAAACATAACATTTATAGATAATGGTTATTTTAGCAAAACAATTTAATGTCAAAACCGAATAAATCACACCATCTTTTGCGTGCTAGTTTCCTTAGTAACCATACATAATTCAATAATAACTATTCTATACATATTTCCATTCTGCCGTATAGTACATATTTCCATTCTGACTATATAGTACATATATTTCCATTGTGGCTATATAGTACATATTTCCATTGTGGCTATATAGTACATATATTTATTGTGTCTATATAGTACATATTTCCATTGTGGCTATATAGTACATATATTTATTGTGTCTATATAGTACATATTTCCATTATGGCTATAGTACATATATTTATTGTGTCTATATAGTACATATTTCCATTATGGCTATATAGTACATATATTTATTGTGTCTATATAGTACATATTTCCATTATGGCTATATAGTACATATATTTATTGTGTCTATATAGTACATATTTCCATTGTGGCTATATAGTACATATATTTATTGTGTCTATATAGTACATATTTCCATTATGGCTATATAGTACATATATTTATTGTGTCTATATAGTACATATTTCCATTGTGGCTATATAGTACATATTTCTCTTGTGGCTATATTGTACACATTTCTATTTAGCCATATAGTATTTATTTCCATTGTGGCTATATAGTACATATTTCTATTGTGGCTATATAGTACATATTTCCATTGTGGCTATATACTGTATGTGTATAGAACATGATTGTTTCCATTGTGGCTACATAGTACATATATCTCCATTATGGCTATATAATACATATTTCCATTGTGGCTATATAGTACATATTTCCATTGTGGCTATATAGTACATATATTTATTGTGTCTATATAGTATATGTTTCCATTGTGGCTATATAGTACATATACTTCCATTATGGCTATATAGTACATATTTCCATTCTGACTATATAGTACATATTTCCATTCTGACTATATAGTACATGTTTCCATTGTGGCTATATACTGTATGTGTATTTAAATTAGCACAATCATATTTTAGCGCTCTCAGGGGGTAGAGACTTATTAGCGCAATCTTTTATTCGCGCTATTCATTTCATTGGCTTTGTCGTGTATACAGAATGACCGGATGGAGAAAATTTAGCGCTGCCCTTGAATAAGCGCAATGACTTGAGCGCGAAAGGCGCTAATATTACAATACCGCTAAAATAAGTACATGTACAGTAGTACATATTTCCATTATGGCTATATAGTACATATTTCTATTGTGGCTATATAGCTATATAGTACATATTTCCATTGTGGCTATATAGTCCATAATTCCATTGTGGCTATATAGTACATATTTCCATTGTGGCTATATAGTATATTTAGCACGTATTTCCATTGTGGTTTATATTGCGGTTATACTGTACGTATTTCCATTGTGGCTATATAGTACATATATTTCCATTGTGGCTATATAGTACATATTTTTCCATTGCGGCTATGTAGTACATGATTCCATTCTGACTATATAGAACATATCTCTATTGTGGCTATATTGTGGCTATAAATAGTAAATATTTCGAACATGGTTATATTGTACATATTTCATTATGGCTATATAATATATCTTTCTATTGGTGCTATACTGTGGCTATATAGTATATATTTCTATTGTGGCTATATAGTGCATCTTTCTATTGCGGTTATATTGTGGCTATATAGTAGATATTTGTATTGTGGCCATATAGTATAATTCCATTCTGACTATATAGTACATAATTCCATTGTGATTACATTGTGGCTATATTGTGGCTATATATTGTACATATTTCCGCTGTGGCTATATAATACATATTTTTATTGTGGCTATATAGGACATTTTTCCATTCTGACTATATAGTACTTATTTCCTTTGTAGCATTATTGTAGCTATTTATAATACATGTTTCCATTCTGACTATAGTACATATTTTCATTGTGGCTATATAGTGCATGTTTCTATTGTGACTAAATTTAGTGCATATTTCCACTGTGGCTATATATAACATTTTTCCATTGGGGTTGTATTGTGGCTATATAGTACATATTTCCACTGTGGCTATATACTATATATTTCCATTGTGGTTATATTGTGGCTATATAGTGCATGTTTCCATTTTGGTTTGATATAGCACATGTTTCCACTGTGGCTATATTGTGGCCATATAGTACATATTTTCATTGTGGCTATAATGTGGCAATATATAGTACATATTTCCACTGTGCCTATATAGCACATATTTTATGTGTGGTTATATAGTACATGTTTTCATTGTGGTTATATAGTTCATGTTTTCATTGTGGTTATATAGTACATGTTTCCATTTTGGCTATATCGTGGCTATATAGTAGGCCTACATATTTCCATTGTGCCTATATTGTAGCTTTATATAGCACATATTTCCACTGTGGCTATACATTACATGTCTCCATTGTGGCTTTATTGTGACTATACAGAATGTATTTTCATTGTGGCTATATGGTACATATTTCAACTGTGGCTTTATAGAATATATTATCATTGTGACTTGTGGCTTTATATAGTACATATTTTCAGTGTGGCTATATAAAATATATTTTAATTGTGGCTATATTGTGGCTTTATAAAGTATATATTTCCATTGCGGCTTTATTGTACATATGATTGTATAATGCATGTCTTCATAGTAACCATGTCGTATATATTTTGATTGTGGCTGTTTTATACATGTTTCCGTTCTGGCTATGTCGCTCATGTTTTGATTGTGGCTGTTTTATACATGTTTCCGTTCTGGCTATGTCGCTCATGTTTTGATTGTGGCTGTTTTATACATGTTTCCGTTCTGGCTATGTCGTTCATGTTTTGATTGTGGCTGTTTTATACATGTTTCCGTTCTGGCTATGTCGTTCATGTTTTGATTGTGGCTGTTTTATACACGTTTCCGTTCTGGCTATGTCGTTCATGTTTTGATTGTGGCTGTTTCATACACGTTTCCGTTCTGGCTATGTCGTTCATGTTTTGATTGTGGCTGTTTCATACACGTTTCCGTTCTGGCTATGTCGTTCATGTTTTGATTGTGGCTGTTTCATACACGTTTCCGTTCTGGCTATGTCGCTCATGATTTGAGTTGTGGCTGTTTCATACACGTTTCCGTTCTGGCTATGTCGTTCATGTTTTGAGTGTGGCTGTTTCATACACGTTTCCGTTCTGGCTATGTCGTTCATGTTTTGATTGTGGCTGTTTTATACATGTTTCCGTTCTGGCTATGTCGTTTCATACACGTTTCCGTTGTGGCTATGTTTTGATTGTGGCTGTTTTATACATATTTCCGTTCTGGCTATGTTGTTCATATATTGATTGTGGCTGTTTTATACATGTTTTCGTTCTGGCTATGTCGTATATGTTTTGATTGTGGCTATTTTATACATGTTTTCGTTCTGGCTATGTCGTTCATGTTTTAATTGTGGCTGTTTTATACATGTTTCCGTTCTGGCTATGTCGTACATATTTTGATTGTGGCTGTTACATACATGTTTCCGTTCTGGTTATGTTGTACATGTTTTGACATGTTTGGCTGCTATGTCGTATATATTTTGATGTTTCCGTTCTGGTTATGTTGTACATGTTTTGATTGTGGCTGCTTTATACATGTTTCCGTTCTGGTTATGTCGTTCATGTTTTAATTGTGGCTGTTTTATACATGTTTCCGTTCTGGCTATGTTGTACATGTTACCATTTTGGCTATGTCGTACAGGTTGTAAGTATACAATCAATGATTCCTTTTTGTTTAGGTCGTACATGTTTCCATTGTGGCTATATTGTATATGTATCCATTTTGGCTATGCCGTATATGTTTCCTTTGATACTATTCAGTCAATGATTCCACTGTGGTTATGTCGTACATTTAACAACTGTAACTATACAGTCAATGACTCCATTGTGGCTATTCCGTACATGTTTCCATGTTGGTTATGTCATATATGTTTCCAATGTGGCTATGTCGTACATGTTTCCATTGTAACTATGCAGTCATTTATTCAATTGTGGTTCTGTGGTACATGTTTCCATTGTAACTATGCAATCATTTATGTGGTACATGTTTCCATTGTGGCTATGTCGTACATGTTTCCATTGTAACTATGCAGTCATTTATTCACTAGTAGTTATAGGCAGCTCCCTGGCACAATTTTTAATTTTTGCCGCTAGGGGGCGCCACAAGTGGCGCTGTTTGATGACGTCTTCAGAATACTGGCCTCTGATTCGTCAATTTCAAAATCGTGCCAGAGAGCCGTCTGTGACGTCATAACCGGAAGTGCGTCATACCGAAGTGAGGTCATAATGGAAGTACGTCATACCGGAAGTGAGGCCATGTTGTCATGGCAATAAGGAAAAAGAGCCAATCGTTGAGGTGTCTATGACCGGAAGTGGAAGGTTGCGGGGGCGGCCATCTTGGATAACGAGCCAATGAGAGCCTTCGTTACAAGAGGTCGGGGTCACGAGAGGTCACTTGAGTTCACGAGAAGTCAACGGCTAAAGAGAGAAGTTGGGTTTTTCCAGTTTTTGGACTGAGAGTGAATCTATTATTAGAACCGAAACTTTGGGTTTTTTCAGGTTTGTGAAACCAGCAGTAAGTGTTGCCACAGTCGGAGTGATTAACGATCCTGTATCAAGTGCGCAAGCGCGAGAAGCGGTAGACCGAGCTCGAGTCAAGCTTGAACATGTTATCCTTGTACTAAGACTTGTAGAGTTACGAGTATGTGTAAAGGGGATTACTCTGTATAGACTCTATAGGTGGAACAAAGGGGAGATCACTGTATAGCCTGTATGAGTAGGACAAAAGGGAGATTACTCTGTATAGCCTGTATGAGTACGACAAAGGGGAGATCACTCTATATAGCCTGTATGAGTTGGACAAAAGGAAGATTACTCTGTATAGACTGTATAGGTGGAACAAAGGGAGATCACTCTGTATAGACTATAGGGATGGAACAAAAGGGGAGATTACTCTATGGGTTGTATGCACTAAACCAGAGGGGGAGGGTGGGTAGTGAAACAGGAAGTATAGGAAGGGTAGCCATCTTGGCTATGGAATCATGGGATATCTAGTTTTTCAGGGACTGACTAATCTCACGGCAGGAGAGAGAACAATAGAACATGAAAGTGTATAACGTACTCAAAGTTTGCTAAAGTGATCAAGTGGGTGTATGTGTGTCGTTCTCAAAGTTTGTCAAAGTGATCAAGTGTGTACCAGTATGCGTCTTGTAAGGCCAATCATACGTTCCCAGACCCCGCACAAAAGGGACGAATGAGGAGGGTTAAAGATCCTGTTCTCCAGAAGGAATTGTTGTATATGATCATCCTCATTGTTAACTGCATTGATTCCCAAGTTTGTTCCACGGTCTGAGCGAAACTCTTACGGCAATAAATCTCCTGAAAGCATTAATGAACGATGGGGAACTCATCTCTTCCACAACTCCAAAATGCACGGCTCGTGAGTCAAGACATTAAAATATGATTGCCCATCGTTTTGCTTGAGCTATGCCTCTAGTGCGGTGTGCCATGACCTCCCAAGGCCCAAACGTATCCACTCCGACACTGTAAAATGGAGGCCCTGATGATATTCTGTCTGTGGGTAAATTTGCCATTATCTGTTGTTCATGTTTCCTCCTCTGTTTTCTACATGTAACACAATTAAAAAGCGTTGACGATATTAACCGTTTTGCCCCAACTATCCAAAACCGTCCGATCGAACGGCTCCATCTGTAAAATGACGGCCTTGGTGTATGACAAGTTGACGGTAGTGGCGCACCAGTAATACGGATATGGGATGTTTTCCTCCGGGCATGATTATAGGGTTCCTATTACTGATATGGAATTTGGCATTGTTTAATCTGCCTCCAATGCGCAAAATACCATTGCCATCAATTACTAGGTTCAATTTGCCAAGGGTGCTGCCTTTGCCAACAGACTGACCCTTTTGGATACATTCGATTTCTACTTGGAATACCTCACGTTGGATATCTTTGATTATCCGTTACTCCGTGTCGTGATAAAGATCAAGATCTTTGGTCTACTCCAATGCCTAGCGATATGTTTACGTGAGATACCTGCCACTAAACTATTCCATGTTGAGTACTTGGCAAATCTACTGGTTCCAAAGAGAGGTACTTAACATTTTTATTCGTTGTAACTTGTGGCCTGATCTCAATATTTGGATCGGAATCAACAAGATTGTAAGGTAAGTTCACTTCTGAATAACAGTCTTCCTCTTTACGAGTCTCAGGTGTCCAGACTAAGGACGACAAAGCCAAAGACTTTCCTTCATCATTTCAGGTAATATAGGCTGAGTTCCTTGGCTGGATTGTGTTGCGATGGAACGTGACTCCATTGGTTAGGTGACGAAAATCTATGAATCTGTTCTATCCTATTACTGACGTAAATGTAGAATCTTCTCGTTTTGTTGTATATATACCCGAGAACATCCTCGCTGTCTGTATGGAATTGAAAATCTAGACAAGGGATAGTAACTGCACTCTTAGGAGACACCTTTCCCTTTCCAAGCACAAAGCCATGGCGATAATTTCCAGCTGGATCTTTAGCTCCCTAAAAGGCAAATGCTGCAATGGCCACTTCCGAAGCGTCTGTAAAAACATGAACTTTTTTCTGAACCAAATCTCTTGTAGAAAGTAACATCTAGGAATTTTCAAGTCTCTAAGATGGTAGAGTTGTTGTCTTCAAGCTTCCATTCGTCGTGATATTCATCTTGTAAAAGTAAGTCCCAGTCCGTAGATTCTGATGTTAACTTCCTCAACAACAGCTTTCCTTGATGAGCACAGGTGTAACGAATCCCAATGGGTCATAACTGTTCAAACAGGATAGAACACCGCGACCTGTATATGGTTTCTCATCTGAGGAAAGACTGAAGGTGAATGAGTCGGATGGTAGATGCTAGTTGATCCCTAGTTAGGTAAGCCGTCTTTCGAAAGGTCCAGAGACATCAGATCTTAACCGAGGTCTTCAGGTGGAAAACTTTTCGTAACTTCGCCACTGTTAGAAACAATTTTGTGAAATCTTAAGCCTCCTTCTTGTAGAACAGCCTTTTGGGTTCGGTGTATTATGCCCACAACTTCCACAACTGAAGGTAACGAAATAAGTCCGTTGTCAGCGTAAAAACTACGTTCAACAAATCTTTGAACACCATTTCCAAATTCTGGTCCTGCGTTTTGTGCCGTTTTTCTTAGCTCATAAGTGGCTACAGCTGGTGAGGGACTTGCCGAAAACGTGAACACACATTCTATATTCTACCAACTGTCGTTTAGGGTCATTGTCTGCATACGAGAAGAAACGTAGATAATTACGATGGTCGTCGTGTACCTTCAAACAATTAAACATCTGTTATATGTCGTCCATAACGCCATATTATTTAAGGATAGTCCATCAAACTGGGCAGAAGAATGAAACACCATTCTTATCTGATCTGGTTTCTTTGAAAGATATACACTGAAGATAGATAGATACCAGAACTCTTCCTCGTCCTTTAGTGGGTGTGCCACTTCTGCGTGTCCAGCATTAAATACACGTTTCATGAAGGCTACTGCATGTTCACATTTTGTTGGTTTTCTCCTGAGGCTTACATCTAACATATTGGCTCTTTTTATCGGCAATTGTCTATTGTTTCCTAGTCTGGGTCTAGGTTCACGAAATGGTAATGGTGCTACCCACTGCCCACTATCATTTCGGTAGGTGTTTTTGTCCATAATCGCCAACGGACAAGCCAAGCTTGTCATCATCATCAGCTGTCTGGAAAATGTTGCTTCCAATTGTTTTGTCACACTTAGGATAGTTCGTATACAAGTAACTGTAACTGTATAAATCTCTCTTTACCACGATATGACTTGAACATGGTTTGGATTGTGAAGTCCTTCCATTAGATAGGACAGCAAGCTTGTTCGCCACAATGACATCTGCCCTATGTGATCTGCCAACACAGACATCTCCAACAATCACCCATCCAAGATGGAGTTTCTGGGCGAACGGCGTATTTGGAGGTCCGATTTTTTGTTTGAGAACATGATGTGCTTCTGCGACATCTCGTCCAATCAAAAGTATGATAACGCTTTCTTCATCAAGAGGTGTCAAGTGATGAGCTATCTTTCTAAGATGATGATGTGCTTCAGCTACTTCTGGAGTAGAATTTCGTGTCTATTGTCTGGAATCTCATCACATTCAATGATAGTAGGGAGAATGAACTGTTAGCTCCCCTCAAGAGCTTCAACAACGAGTCCACTAGCTCTACATCTGCTATAGATGGATTGTCCACTGCATGAAAATAGGGTATAAGTTTCTAGAGCATTACTTTGAATGTAAAAAAAAAATCAATAGCATACACTTTGATAGCAATAGCACTATTGTCTTTGGTATGTACACGCACAGGTATTGGTATAACCTTTACGACAAACGCGACGATTTCGGCTTTCCCATCGTTAATTTTCCACATTTAAGTAGTAATATCCCACAATCACCTGTATATGGAGTTTATATTTCACAAATGATCAGATATGCCAGGGCGTGTTCAACATATGAACATTTCATATGCAGGGGTAAACTACTCACTGACACAGGGATATCGAAATTTAATGGCAACGTTCTGCAAATTTTACGGTCGGTATAATAGTCTTGTTTGCGACTACTCTGTTTCATTAAATAAAATGTTGAGTAACCTGTTCGATGGCGGTTGTTGAGACGTCTGTACCAATTATGACGAGGATTCGTTCCTCACGTATTTCATCTTAATTTAACTGTGGACTCACGGCGGGTGTGACCGGTCGACTGGGGATGTTCACTCCTCCATGGCACCTAATCGCACCTCTTGATTTCAAGAGGTCCGTGTTGGTCCATTTTTTACCAGATTTGTACCTATATCCTGGACATCTAATGATTTATACCTTGGTATCTGAGACGTTACATCTGACTTTATCTTATCTGTAGTGTCAGTCTATTTTTCTCAACTTTCTCCCCACCAACAGAATTTAAAACAGAGTGAGGTTGATCTGGATGTAATGCCGCTGCATGATGAGAACTTCCACAGAGTTCACATTTTACAGTAGCTTTACAGTTTCTTGACAAATGTTTTGATTCACAACATTTGTAACAGAAATCCATCTGTCTTAGAAGATTTTTCCGTTCTTGTAAAGGTTTAAGACGGAAAAATCTACAGTGATTCAAAGAATGGCTAGCTTTGTGTATTGGACATCTAGGTAACTTTTCCGGTTGATCTTTATTGTCCGTTACCAGATCGGTCTTCAGAGAACGAGCAGGGAAAGATCCTGTTATCGCTTATATTATGTAGATTTTTCTCTAAAGATGTAGAACTGAAGCGCAGGGTCATTTTTTATTGAACTGATTTCCTTGATGTATTTAGCTGCTTGCGACACCCATTTGTTCTGCAAAGGTTGAGGCAATTTACAAATGATATGATTTACCCCTGATGAAGAATCATAGCATGATAAAAAGGCTGCGGACTGCGGGTTCTCCTTAACCGATTCTATTTCTGCAAGAATGTCAAGAAGGTCATACAACATTTTCGAGTCCTTAAGTGTTATCTTGGGAAAACTGTCCAATTTGTTTCTGAGAGCTGCTTCGATCATTTCCGGTTTGCCGTATCGCCCATCAAGTAGCTACCAAATACAAAGTCCTTTGGTAGGATCACTGATCTTTGATGATCTAATGCAACTTGCGAATCATTTTGATTCTGAACCTAACTACTTAACCAGTAAGCCCATTTCTTCGAATGCTGAAACATTCAGCTCTGTCAATATTCCATAAAAAGTAGCTTTCCATGTCTGATATGATTCAAGTCGATCACTAAATGGGCTGAATCGAGAGAGAAATTGTGTTAAGTTAGTGACTAGTCCTGTCTGTGATGATGGATAGAATTCTGGAATGGTTGGATTAATTGGTAATTTATCAGGGTTCGGAGCAGCCGGTGTGCTCAATAAAGTTGGAGATGATATATCACGAGAAACCCTAGGCTTGTTAGCTTCCATCTTCATATCACTTTCACTTGATTTACAATGTTCGTTTATATAACGAGCTGTATATAAACGTCTGACTTCATCTATGGGTTCATCAGTACTGAGGGGTGGAGATGATTTCCTGTCTGACATCCTCGTTAGAATCTTCAAAGTCCATAAAAATGTCTTCTATTTGCTCCCATGATTGTTTAAGGTTTCTCAGGTATGTATCTAAATTTGACTGGTACAGTCCATCTCCTTTTGATGTTGGTTTTATTTGTCTCTTGCATTTGGGATCCATATTGCTAAGATAGTTCCTTTGCCCATTCGTTTGCATATAGTATAACCAAAAAATGCACACAATTGCCGCTTGGTAGTAGACTTTTATTGTCAAAATCATATATCAGATTAATTGTATGGTAAAGGACTGAAACAAAGAAAAAGAAAGTATGGGTTCTAATGTACTAAAAGTTGTAAAAACTGACAGAATGGTCAAAGGGGACAATACAGACAAAAATATGTAATAGTGACACAAATGTGTTTCCATACAAAATTGTTACAAACGTACGTTATGTATATACGGTTGGTGTCATTACTGGTCATCCATGTTCGCTGAACATTTCAAACACACAATTACAGCAAATAAAGGTATTGTATTTGTACTAATAAATAATAAACATATCAAAGTTATCATGTGCATAAAATTCGACAGTGTACTTACACTATGTGGCAGCATTAGAGACAAATGTTCCGAGGAACTCAGACAAACGTGTGGGACACACATGGGCAAAGAACAGGGAGTTCACAAGTAAGGGGAACTAACCCCTACATAATTAAGAAACAACTCAATTATCCCATTGTGTTCTGTTGTATATGATTCCATTGTGGTTATGCCGTACAGGTTTCCATTGTTACTATACAGCAATTCTGTCGTATGTGTTTCAAATTTTGATATGTAATACATGTTCCTTTTTGGCTATATCGTACATATTTCCAGTGTGACTATGTTGTACATGTTGCCATTATAACTATGCAGTCAATTCTGTCGTACATGTTTCCATTTTGGCTATGTAGTACATGTTCAATTTTAGCTTCGCCGTACATATTACATTTTGGCTATGTCATAATGTTTACATTGAGGCTATTGTCCTACATGTTTCCATTGTAATCAATCAATTATTCCATTGTGGTTCTGTCGTACATGTTTCCGTTTTTGCTATGTCGTACATGTTTCCATTTTGGTTATGTTGTACATATTTCCATAGTAACTATACTGTACATGTTGTATTGTGACTATAGTGTACATATTTGAATTGTTGCTATGCTGTACATGTTTCCACAGTAACTTTGCTGTTTGTATTCTTCATTATAGCTATGCCATCAATGTTTTTGATGCACATGTTTCAATAGTAACTATATTGTACATATTTCATTTTGGCTATGCCGTACATGTTACCATCGTTTGTTGTCGTACAAAGAAATTTACAATTTTGTCTATGCCGTACAAATTTCCATTATGACTAAGCTACCCGTACTTAATTTTAGTATTGTTTTTACTATGGCTTACTCGCACATGTTTTCAATGTGGCTATGACATACATGATGCCAATGTGGCTATGCTATGCTGTTATTCACTAACCTATTATCTAAGTCATTTACATTTTTATATCGATCTTGTGATATGTTATTACTACTCCATGGCACCTGATCCCACCTCTAGATTTACAGAGTCCCGTGTTTGTCCATTGTCAACCAGATTTGCATCCTAAATCCCGTGACGATTATACTTGTGTATCTGATATTTTTATATTATGTTATGTAAAGATTTGACATAACATTGTAAATGTAGTGACTGTGGTGAGGGAATAGTGAATAACAAAACTTTCTCACGCATTGATAAGCGCATACCTAACTTCAAAGGTATGTTGTGTATAAATGTGTATAGATACACCAGATTCGTACTTTGGAAGATTGGTGATAGCAAAACTAAAAGTGATAATATTAGTTACAAAGTCATTTATGGGTGTTGTTTAATCAGTGTTTTTTCCTCAAACTTTGTTATGTTCAGCAACTGTAGGTTGAGTAGAGATGAGGAACTCTGTTCAGCCTTTACAATCATACGTACAATCAAATGTAGTATTGTACGTCAATATTAAATCACGCCTGTAGGATCAATATAAAACAATTAAAAAACAAACAAACATTATTATATTAAGCTATTACAAATCTGATTGTTTGATTTACTTAATTTGATATTTGGAAATATTGTTAACAGAGTTTGAAAAAATATCCAGAGGAGGGAAGAATGGGTACATTCAGAAGTATATTACTCCAGACGTATGCAGCAGGTAGTGATACTATGAAACATGATATACGCCCGTATATGTAACAGTAATGATTTTAGGATAACGATTATATCCCATGATGCATCATTACAAATTTCAGCCACATATGCGGCCTAATTCAACATCTCTGACCGTAATATGACAGGGGCGCTGCGTCATTTGACCTTACCGTGTCACGTTACTATATATAGTAATACGCACCTTCAGAAGGGTACTTATCATGTCTAATGTCTTACTAGTACAGGTGCATATTTCTAGAGCAACAGACTTCTGGTACATTTTATACAGGACGAAGCTACGCGAGCCCCGATATGGGATTTACCTATCAAAGAGCAAACAGTTTCACACACCAAAATGATTAGCTTATGATTTTCAACCGACAATATCTCGTTTTAACATACAGATTTATAGCTGATTTGTCTTGCAGGAATGGAGAAACTAACTCATCAGTTTGACGGGTGAAAATATCATTGAGACCTAGATATCATGTAGATTTCGGTAATGCATCACTGATGTGTTTTACGGTCTGACGAAATTTATCTGATTAAATGTTTAGATCACGTGACATTAGTACTGCAATATGTAGATCAAAGTCTCTGAGCTGTCATTGTATGAAACAATAATTGTTGACGTTAATATGTCAATGTGTAAATCATTGAGTATGCAAACTAATATCAAAACCCATGCACACGAAAATCTACAATTAAAATAAAGGAAAATATTGACGTATTAGAATTAAATAATGTTGTTTACTGTCGCTAATAAATACGCATTTACGAAAATGTTTACGTCATACCAAAGATTTTAAAAATGGAAGTGACTGTTTCTTTGTCAAGCGCTTGGCAAATCAAGTTAAAGTCATTACATTATAAGTGTAAAACAATCGAAAAAAAGAAACACACAAACAAACAAACAAACAAAACACACACACACAAAACAAAGAAGCACACAAAAACAAACACAAACTAACAAATAAAACACACAAACAAACACAAACAACCAAACACAAAGACAAACATACAAAAAAAACAAACAAATAAAAACACACAATCAAACACACAAACAAAACTGGAGGTGTGAGCATGTGTTGACCAGTCACGGCGCCACCACAATAAAAGTGTAAAACAATCAAAACAAAAAAAAACACACAAACAAACACACACACACCAACAAACAAGAAACACACAAACAAACAAACAAACACACACACAGACAAACAAACACACAAACAAAAATGGAGGTGTGAGCATGCGTTGACTAGTCAAGACGCCACCACAATAAAAGTGTAAAACAATCAAAAAAAAAAAAAAAAAAAAACCACACAAACAAACAAACACACACACACACAAACAAACAAACAAGAAACACACAAACAAACAAACACACAAACAAGAAACACAAGTTTACTCCGCCCCGTCATCTTATGTGAATCGGAAAACACATGAACTACTAATTACGGGATTGGTTCAAAACAAAATTATGTCACTGTTTAAGAGTTCGTAGCTAGAAACTATTCGTTAGATTAGATGTTACAAGTTCATACTTTCTGTTCTTGGGACTTGGTTGTTATCTTACACCGACTTTTTATTTCGGTTATAAAAACATGTAATCCATTATCTTCAGTCTTGGTATTACGACATGTCTGCAAATATGCATGAAGTTCGAACTTCAAAGTAGGACGACAATTATCTTAATCAGTGTGTTGTCTGATCATTATGGTGTTAGTTTAACGTCAATTGCATGACCATTGAAGTCATGACTCGACTGAAATATTGAAATTTAACTGCATAGGCATATATGAGTTAAAATCTATATGCTTATTTTACACCTTGACTCAAGTCTATGAAGGTTAGCTAAGACCTTTACTCAGTTCTATATGGTTTACTAAGACTTTTGTGTGCCTCAGGTCTATATGGTTATCTAAGGCCCTGGCACAAGTCTGTCTAACAGAAAGCTTGGCTCACGTCTATATGGTTTGCTACGACATTGGCGCAAGTCTATATGGACGATTACATGAAACTGGATAAATTAGACATTGGTTCAAGTTTTCTGGCTAACAAAGACCTTGGCCCAGGTCTATCACATCAGATAAGATCTTGACTCAAGTCTATAAAGGTTAGCAGACCTTGGCTCAGATATGTATGGTTAGCTAAGACCTTGGCCCAGGTTTATCACACCAGATAAGATATTGCCTTAAGTCTATAAAGGTTAGCAGACCTTGGCTCAGATATGTATGGTTAGCTAAGACCTTAGTACATATCAGATCTATATGGTTACCAAAACACCTTGGCTCAGGTCTATCTGGTAAGCTAGGGAATTTATACAAGTATATCTGGTTATCTTAGATATTTGCACTAGTCTATCTAGTTAGCTAAGTACTTGACTCAGGTCAGGTCTTTCTGGTAAGCTAAGACATTTTCACACGTCTGTCAGGTTAGCTAAGACCTTGGCTCAGTCCTATATGGTTGGTTACCTAAAAACTTAGCCTAAGTCTTTCTGGTAAGCTAAGACATTTTCACAAGCCTGTATGACTGCCCAAGACTTTGGCTCAGGTCTCTCTGGATAGCTAAGACATTTGCACAAGCCTGTATGACTGCCCAAGAATTTGGCTTAGGTCTCTCTGGATAGCGAAGACATTTGCACAAATCTGTCTGGTTAACTAAGAGTTTGCCTCACGTTTATCTGGGTAGCTAAGACCTTGGCTCTGGTCTATATGTTTGATTACCTAAAAGCTTGACCCGGGTCTTTCTGGTAAGTTAAGACATTTGCACAAGTCTATCTAGTTAGCTAAGACCTCAAGCTCGGGTCCGTATTGTTGACAGCCCATAGCTTGTAAACTTCCAAATGAGAACAATACATCTGGTGAACTGACAAAACAAGTTACATGAATATCACAATCGATATTACGACATTATGAACATGATAAAGAAGAAAATATGTTTATTTTGCTTTTAAATAAACAGAAAATTCTGTGAATGTCCATAATACATTGCTGATTGCGTTTGTTTTTGAAATGTCTCCGAAAACTCGCAATGAATATTCATGAATCTAGATATTCATATCGTAGAAAGATATTTCTTTTATATTCAGAATAATAAGACGCATTTTATTATCGTAGATCAAATGTCAAAGACATGCTTTTATTGTATAAATTTTGCTTAAATAATACCTAATTGTCAAATCTAATTATTGATAATATTTAAAGTATCCATCAGTTTTTGTCTTTTCATTTTAATTTCAAACGCATATAAATGTTAAATTTAATGATTGATCTAAATCACATGACATGTCAGCACATAACTATTTGATAGTTTGAATATGAAATAGAATAACATTTAAGAGTTTTACAAAGTTTTGAAGCTACAGTGTTACAACCCCTTGTTTTGAATAATTTTGTTTGATAAAGTACGTGACTATGTAACCTGATTACATCAGTTCCATTTTTATCATTAAGACACTTGTCGTACTTTACATTATTTATTATTATGTGGTAAACCTGTTCTCAAACTAGAGTCATTATGAATCACTGAGACTGAGTCACCAAATCCGGCATTGCAGTATTTCTTTACTAAAATTCTAACAACAGCTACAGCAACAACAACAATAGCAACAAAAAGGAGAACAAGAAGAGGAAGAAGAAGACCAACAGCAACAACTACTTCTACTACTACTACTACTACTACTACTACTACTACTACTACTACTTCTACTACTACTACTACTACTACTACTACTACTACTACTACTAACTCTACTACTAATATTACTACCACCACCACCACCGCTACTACTACTACTACTACTACTACTACCACTATTACTACTACTTCTACTACAACTTTAACTACTACTACTACGACTACTACTACTATTACTGCCTTAATAATTATTACTACTACAACAACAACAACTACTACTACTACTACTACTACTACTACTACTACTACTACTACTACTACTACTACTGCTACTTCCACTACTACTACTGCTACCACCACCGCCACCACTACTACTACGACTACTACTAAAAATGCTACTACTACTACTATTACTACTTTTACTACTAATAATACTGCCAAAATCATTATTATTATTACTACTACTACTTCTGCTACTACTACTACTATTACTTCTACTACTACGACTACTACTACTACTACTACTACTACTACTACTTCTACTACTACTGCTACTACTACCACCACCGCCACCAATACTACTACGAATACTACTAAAACTGCTACTACTACTACTATTACTACTTTTACTACTACTAATACTGCCAAAATCATTATTATTATTATTACTACTACTTCTGCTACTACTACTACTATTACTACTTTTACTACTACTAATACTGCCAAAATGATTATTATTATTACTACTACTACTACTACTATTACTACTGCGACTATATATTACATATTAAATATTCAGTAACATTTGTTCAAAAGGTTATACATGTTTTTATAAAGCTAGATAATATCGGGTAAACTTTTGTCCATCTGGTTAAATAAAATATAATGAATATAGAGAAAACACAAGTGCATAAGACGATGTAAACTAAAATAACAGAGGTTAAACGCATGTCCATAAGGCGATGTACGATAAAGTGTAAAATTGAAGAAGTACCAATCAGTAATCAAAACTCCATTATTCTCCATTATTACTACACGACGAATTAGATGTGCAAATGGTCTTAACATGAAGAACAATTATAAATCCCAAACGGGATTAGAACAGGTATCCGGAAGGAGTCAGCGTCTTCTGCCGGCATGCCACACCCGTTGCAAATGTTCCATGGAAACCTTTCTAGTTCGATGAACGGTAAATTCGATAAAAATGTCAAGTTTGGTGTTAGGTAAATACGTGTACATAAGGCGATGTAAGATATAATAACATAGGGTAAACATATGTTCATAAGACGATGTAAGATAAAATAACATAGGGCAAACATATGTCCATAAGGCGATGTAAGATAAAATAGCATAGGACAAACATATGTACATAAGGCGATGTAAGATAAAATAACATAGGGCAAACATATGTCCATAGGGCGATTTAAAATAAAGTAACATAGGGTGAACACACGTCAATAAGGCGATATATCATAAAATAAAATAGGGCAAACACATGTCCATAAGGCGATGTAAGATAAAATAGCATAGGACAAACACATGTCCATAAGGCGATGTAAGATAAAATAACACAGGGCAAACACATGTCCATAAGGCGATGTAAGATAAAATAACATAGGACAAACACATGTTCATAAGGCGATATAAGATAAAATAATATAGGGCAAACACATGTCCATAAGGCGATGTAAGATAAAATAACATAGGACAAACACATGTCCATAAGGCGATGTAAGATAAAATAACATATAACAAACACATGTCCATAAGGCGATGTAAGATAAAATAATATAGGACAAACACATGTCCATAAGGCGATGTAAGATAAAATAACATAGGACAAACACATGTACATAAGGCGATGTAAGATAAAATAACATAGGGAAAACACATGTCTATAAGGCGATGTAAAAAAAACTAACATAGGGCAAACACATGTCCTTATATGTACCTATATCCTGGACATCCTAGTGATTTATACCTTGGAATCTGAGAATCTTTATATTGTAACGTGTAATGGGGTCTACCTGCGCATCACATCACACGGTCACCCATCCAGATCCTGACCGCGCGACCGTCTTTGCTTAACTTCAGTACATAAACAACAACTGTCCAGCCACAAAGGCTAGCTATTGGATAACACAGTAAATCTGCCTATATACAAGACTGCTATACAGGGTAAGGGTTACGGTTATAACCCTGTATAACTTAATCATGTGACATTTATACAGACTGCTTAACCTGAGACACGGCGGTAGTTACCAATGCCGGCTCTGTGTCAATAACCGGGCATTTAGAACTGTGGACACCTGGATGTTTGAAAACCCTTCGACAAAGTGCAATAGACGGTTTTCTGTTTTGTAATTAAATATTCATACATGCCATCAAGGGAAATAGTAAAATGTTCGAATTCTTTCATCGATGGAAATGTGAACCATTCTGTCGGAGATAGATGTGTTGTTTCTGAAATGTTAAAGTTTTATATACATGTACACAATCTATTTACGTTACAAGAGTTCAATGTTTTATATGTATAATTCATGAAGTATTTTAGAATATCATTTTATTTATTTTTTGTTTTTTGTAGAAAGAACTACATACTTCAAAGAAACATCCCACACACAATAACATTTAACCTGAACAATTTCCTATTGTCGTGTTTTGAATTTTAAGTTTACTAGGTGGGGGCAAGTTGAAAATTAAAACAAGTCCACGTTCCGTTTTAACAGATACTACAGTCGGCCCACCAACAAAAACGTCACCATTGATTATATATTGCAGTAGAATAATATAGTGATAGTTAAAAGGGCATTAGCTGATTTTTTTTGAAAAAATAGAAATCTTTCTTTTTTACTACTTAGACCGATATACACAAGCATAAAAACGCTATGTAGAAATTCCTATATATTTTGTGAAAATTGCTTGAGAAACAAAGTTTGGCAATTATTCAGTTGCAATTGATTCATTCAACTTTACTCTTTGTATATGCATACAACACAGGCTCTGAACTTATTTTTACAAAATATATAGAAATATAAGATTTGTATGCCTGTGTATAGCTCTTATTCGTTATTGTACACAAGTGCAAGTAGTAAAACTGAAAACAACGAAATATCTGTTTGATAAATACAGCTAATATCCATGTAAGATCAATAAACAAATATCTCGTGTTTGATTCAATTCTTATTCATATTATAGTTACAGTGCCAGTTTTTTTTTATAGAAAATAAAGCCTGATATTTTAATTTGAATGAACAATACTATAATTCAACTCTTCTTAATACTTGACAATGCAATTATGATAAGAAGGTTATGTAATTTATTTTGCAATTTTTGCAACATTTTCATTTTATTTGCACTAATCATAAATACGAAAATTTATCAGATACATTCGCACCTAATGTACTCTGAGATGTACGCTATGATGATATGAAGGGTCATGGAAGTCTTGTTTGCGATTACTCTGCTTCACTAAGTGAAATGTTGAGTTACCTATTCGATGGCGGTTATTGAGACGTCTGTACCAATTATCACAACGATTCGTCCTCACGAATTTCATTTTAATTTGACTGTGAACTTACGATGGGTGTGACCGGTAGACAGCGGATGTTCACTCCTCCGTGGCAACTGATCCTACCTCTTCATTTTCTAACAGATTTGTACCTATATCCTGGACATCCAAATGATTTATACTTTGGTATCGGAGATTTTTTATATTGTATCTATAATTGCCAAGATGCCAACATGGAAAAACTTTAAATGATCATTATTCTCTAAGGAAGTATACTACTAGTACACATTTATTCTTATTCTAGCATTCGATATGTCATTTCCAGGTAAACAGTATAATATGTATGTGCAAAGCGGTATGATGTAAATCGACTTCGTAACTCTGCACTTCATAGGTGGAACTGTGGGGGTATTAAAGATCTCATCAAAGCCTTTTTAAACGACCCTGAAGAAAGTGGGTACATTTGTAAAATCCTTTTTAATTCATCTTTATCTATGTTCCTTACATATATACTGGCAGTTGTTAAGGGGAAGCTGAACAGTTGCTTATTCCAAAAGCAGTTTAAATCAGATGTGAATAATAAAAATATAATCAGAAAAGAAAAGACACACCATTAGAACTCATAATATTGAAACATTGGAGTTTTCTTTCTTTATGTATAGCAATTCCGCATGAGAAAAAGAAAAGCAACTGTGTTTTCACTTAAATTGGATCAAGCAAGTTTAGATACCTAGGTTTTGATGATCGTGATACTAATTTCGTCCACTCTAATTCATTACATTTGTGCATTATAGTTGATATAAAAAGATGCTGGGATTTCTAATAGACAATAAATATGTGGTATATGGAAACCGGGTTTTTCAGAAAACCGCCGGCATTCCCATAAGAGGCAATTGTGTCCCTTTGTTGGCATACATGTTTCTTTATTCGCATGTGGAAGAATGCACTAAGAAGCTTTTGAATCCAAAGGAAAATAGTTAGCAGTTGAATTTTATTTGACATTCAAATATATCGACGATATTTTGTCAATTGAAATGACAATTTTATACGTATGTTTATGAGACATAACGCACCGAACTAGAAATTAAAGACACCACAAAATAAAACATATACACTTTATACTTGAATAAACACAGACGGGAAATTACTAATAAGCGACAAATGTGATGATTTCAGCTTTTCTATCGCCAACTTTTGAAAGTAGTAATATCCCTGTATATGGTGTTTGTCACAGATTATCCGATATGCTGAAGCGTGTTCTACATAGTTATACATATGTTTACATATGTTAAACAGAGGGAAACGACTTACTGGTAAATATTTGTCACAAGGAAACCAAGAATAAATTTCAATGTCAGTATTTCACAAATTGCACGGTCGGTAAAATGAACTAGTTTGCAATAACAATGATTCGCCGAATGAAATGTTCCCTGTTCAGTATGTGTCGGTTGTGACGAAGACTCGTCTCTTATTTCATTTGAATTTGACTGTGGACCTGCACGGGTGTGATCGGTCAACATGGGAATGCTTGACCTGAGGCGGGTGTAACCGGTCACCATGGGAATGCTTGACCTGAGGCGGGTGTGACCGGTCAACATGGGAATGCTTGACCTGTGGTGGGTGTGACCGGTCAACATGGGAATGCTTGACCTGTGGTGGGTGTGACCGATCAACATGAGAATGCTTGACCTGTGGCGGGTGTGACCGGTCAACATGAGAATGCTTGACCTGTGGCGGGTGTGACCGGTCAACATGAGAATGCTTGACCTGTGGCGGGTGTGACCGGTCAACATGAGAATGCTTGACCTGTGGCGGGTGTGACCGGTCAACATGAGAATGCTTGACCTGTGGCGGGTGTGACCGGTCAACATGAGAATGCTTGACCTGTGGCGGGTGTGACCGGTCAACATGAGAATGCTTGACCTGTGGCGGGTGTGACCGGTCAACATGAGAATGCTTGACCTGAGGCGGGTGTAACCGGTCACCATGGGAATGCTTGACCTGTGGCGGGTGTGACCGGTCAACATCGGATGAACGATACTTAACACTATTAATAGTATGCTATAATAATAATAATAATAATAATAATAATAATAATAATAATAATAATAATAAAAATAATCACAATAATATATGTTAATAGAATGTAATCAATTTATTTTATTATAGTAATAATGCAAAGACAAATCAAGCTCTATTTCCGACACAGTTTATTCCCCATTTTGATAAATATCTTCCATAAATGACATAGAGTAGAACAATTTAAAGATAATCTTAATTGCTTTTTAATTATATTAATTTACCGAGGTGTCAGGTATAATTGTACTATTATAAGTACTATTTATAGTAGTATAATAATATTTGATATCATTATAGTTACAATTATAATTGTTATTTTTATAATTAGCATTTGTATCATCATCTATTTATTTTTATCCTAACCATTGTTATTGTTTTTAATAATGATGAAAGATAACAGTTTATACTTTATACGTGTATTTCCGTTTATATTCCCGTATCTTTTATTCCCATCATCTACTTATTTTTATCCTAATTAATCATTGTTATTGTTTTTGATAAATAAATGATAAAAAATTACTTTTTATACTTTATACGTGTATTCCCGTTTATATTTCCGTATCTATTATTCCCATCATTTATTTATTTTTATCCTAACCATAATTATTATTATTATTATTATTATTATTATTATTATTATTATTATTATTATTTATGAATAAATGATAAAAGATAACATTGTATACCTTATACGTGTATTCCCGTTTATATGTCTATTTATGAGTATTTGCGCGTGTGTATAAGTGTGGCAGCTTAATTAGTTATGTAAACCACACAATGTATTGTTGTGATGTATACAAATCGCATCGTTATCTCTTAAGGAAACATACATGATAAAAGCCTCGCAAACAGCATTGATCAATACATTTTTGCACGGAAACAGAGAAAACCGAAATGACGCAAGGGATATTCGTTATGCAGCCATTATTTACTAGTACAATGTCCTGTCTGACAAAATGCCCCGAGGCTCGCTGATAACATTATAAATACAAGTATAGAGTAAGATATATGAATGGTATGTCAAAGTGTACACCAGTAACGGCTAATATGACAAGCCTATCAACTAGTAATATAATAGTCTAATGTCTTTACTTCCACTTGCGGGTCCGACTTGCCAGTCCGTGTTTTACCGGAGAGTTTATATAGAAAATATATAATAGCTCCCGTTTTTTTTCGGACGGAATAGCCAAGTAAGTCCACTTACAACAGCTATTCACTGGACGGATCTTTGTTGACAGCTTTGATTATTGGATACAACATTTCGAGAAGAGACCGGATTCAATGTTTGCATTAAGATATTGAGTTGGAATTTTTAGTCTTTCTTAGATAACCGTGTGTCGTGTGGATTTCACTCAAATCATGGAGTTCAAATGGAATATATATGTATGTATTGCAATGTTAGTGGTATTTATAGAATTTTCGCATGCATCTAGAGAACCCATACAGTGTAGGAAATGTTTAAATGACAATTCCTGTAAACCGCCATCGTGCTTCTGTTGCAGGGAGGACATGAACCTGCCAATAGCAAAAACAGACATTCCACAGATCGTATTTTTTACATTTGACGACGCATTGACCGGTGTATCAGCTAAGTTTTATCATCAGTTGTTCAATGAATCTAGAAAAAATCCGAATGGTTGTCCAATTTCTATGACCATGTTTATTTCACATCAAGACACCGAATACAGAAAAGTGAACGAGTTCTACAGAAAGGGAATGGAAATAGCGGCCCATAGTGTCACGCATGCCCATATGACCGCAGAGAATTTCTTAAAGGAAGCGAAAAAACAAAAACAAAATTTAGCAAGATTAGGAGGGGTACCTGAAAATGAAGTAGTTGGTTGGAGAAGTCCTTTCCTGGAACCGGTTGGTGATATGCAACCATCTAAATTGAAGGAACTAGGGTATGTTTATGACGCCACTCTTACATTCAGTAAACGAAATCTCAATGACAAAGCCCCTACACCATTTACACTTGACTTTGGATGGCCATATGACTGCAAGGTCAAGCCGTGTCCAAAACGCCGTCATTTAGGATTCTGGGAAGTACCTGTAGTTTCACTTTTAGACTACAAACACATGTACGACTGTGTATACGTTGATGGATGTAACAACCCACCTCCAGATGAATCGTCAGCATATAAGTTTTTGATGGATAATCTGAATAGTTATTACACCCGGTCGCGGGTTCCATTCGGAATTAACATGCATTCATCATGGTTTCACATTCCAGACCGCCTACGTGCGATGGACAGATTTATTCAGAAGTTGCTGAAAATGGACGATGTTTACATTGTTTCTGTTGACAAGATGATAAAATGGTTGAAGGACCCTACACCTCTCTCTAAACTCAATACATTTAAACCTTGGGGGTGTACAGGTGTACAATCTTCACATCAGACAGTACGACAAGGTAACAGAAACGAATTTATCACAACACCCCATAACGCGGGTAGAAACTCGATTTCAGATAAACGGGCAAAACAAAGAGCACATCGGCAATTCATTCAGGCTCGTTTGCGTCAAATTGCTGAGATGAGAAAACAAATAGAAATAAACAGACAAAAACAACTTCGTCAGATGCAACAGTCTTCAAACGCGAGGAAGAATTGGTGGTCAAAGGATACGTTTTCGGCACGTAGAAAATGGCGTTCACATAGCCATGGCCACAACTCTCACCAAAGCACAAATCATGCTACTGAAAACCACTCTCATACAAAACCAACATTTAGCATGAACAGAACAATACAAAAAGTAAATCCTGACCCCAAACATATATCAATAGAAAACAATAAAAACAAAGATTCCAGTAAAAATCGAGAACCAGTAAAGCAATCTCAACCTAAAATCAAATCAAAAAATTCAGATGTCCCTTTCTGGCAAAGGGGAAGTCTGGGTTCGCGTCGAGTTCCAGAAACCGTTGTTAGTGCCCAGTCTCCTTGGTGGAAGAAGCCTATACCTAAGGTAGATACCATCCGAAAAAGTCCTGTACGTGCAATCAAAAAAACGACGACACAAACACCATTGAGTGTGACAGTAGAGCCAGCCCCACCTAAAATCAATGTCAATTTTGTACAACAGCTGAAGGACCAGGAACGCCAACGACAGAAGATGATAGAGGAACAAAAAATCCGCCAAGAGGAACAGTTGCGACAGCAAAAGTTACAACTGAAAAGAAATGAGGAAATTGCGATCAGACGACAGCATGAGGCCAAACAGAAAACTAAAAATAGTCAAGCAAACGAACCTACACAAGTTTCAAAGCGTCATGTTGTTCGGAATGAAGGCTCAAAAGATGAAAGACGCACCGATCCTTGGCAGAAATTTGTAACCTTTTTGATGACAAATCCGAATAAAACTAATGCTTAAGTAAACCAAGCAGGGTTTCATCGCCTAGCAGCCTGGGATTGACCTACCATATATCTGCAAATTAATTATGTGATTATGTACAGCACAAAATCTGCCTAAAATGAAAGTAGAAATGCAATAAAATCAAACCATTCTAGGATTGTATACTTCCTTCAACTTTTATAATGATATGCTTTATCAACTTAATTGGTGTTACTCTATAGAAGTTGGGATGTCTTCATGTCATATTTAAGAAAGATATGTGAAATCCTTATGCGTTTTGGAATATCAATATATGATTATACATCAAAACATAAGTGCTGTGTTAATTAGCTTTTACAAGAATATTCTTATGGTGGATATTACAAATGAGAGAGAGAGAGAGAGAGAGAGAGAGAGAGAGAGAGAGAGAGAGAGAGAGAGAGAGAGAGAGAGAGAGAGAGAGAGAGAGAGAGAGAGAGAGAGAGAGAGAGAGAGAGAGAGAGAGAGAGAGAGAGAGAGAGAGAGAGAGAGAGAGAATTGGCCGTGGAATGTCACGTGATACGATTATAAACACATTTCATATTGAATACACTTAAAGGTGTACATCAAGTTTAAAATCGTATTTCTTTGGTCCGTTGCACTATTTTAGCTATTTTATTGAGATTAATCACCCTGCCTATCTTTGTTCTAAATTGACTTGACTCATACATTATTGTCATGTTTGACCCCCACACTAAACTGTTACAATTGTTTTTGTGAATCTTAATCTGTATCTAGTCAGCAAAAGTAGGGAGTAACAACAAAACATTTAAATCTTTATGCTGACATTTAAAAAACCCCAAATATGAGTCAATTCTAACAATTCTAGAAACGGAGCATTTTAATCTGTATGATGCCTTTTAATAATACATAAAGTATGGGACAATGCAAATAGTTCTAAAGACTATCTGGAATATGAGAGACATCTTTTGAAAGGAAAGAAATGCATCAATTTTTTATTGTTTGACAAAAATGTTTGAACTAGCTTCGATATTCGGATTTCATTGTTTCGCTTTCATGTCGCACATGCTTTCCAAATGTGAATGCTTGAGAACATACATTTGCTTCGCATTTACCTTCGTCATAGTCTGATGCTATATTTGATTATTCAGTATTAATAAAAGTAAGTTGCTTAGGAGCGATACAGAATAGTCTTAGACCTATGAGTTTTATTTGAGGCCTTTTGATGAGTATAATGCAATGTATATATAAATGCGTGTGTGCGTGTTTATAATATGTATATTCTTACTAGCTAGTCTTAATTCCGATTAATATTTTTGTTTTCATTCTGCAAAACGTTCAAATGAATCATGAACTGTATCAGTTCAGAGCCCGAAGTCATCAACTTTACTCAATACCCAGGGACAACTAACCTTCATGATCCCATGTAAACCACACTGAGTTCTGACATTGTTTGATATAGAATTGTAAGTTATTATAAAAAAACATTTCCCATTACATGAAAATTTGCAAAATATTTAAAATTACGCACTTAGGCTTTGATTATCACACCAAAATATTTTCCAATTTTAATTCTGAAATCATGAAATTGACGGAATATTTTTTGGTGCTTATGAAAAAGATACAAACGTTTTTTTTCTAGTCAGTCAAACGCAGAAGTTTTTAAGCAACTGTCAAAACAAAAATATGAACTTGAGTATTGATTAAATGTTGTGACCTCGGGCAAAGAGTGTGAAATGAAGACAATATTGTTTCCCTGTGCTGTAATGAAACACACAATGACCCACGCCCGAAGAACTAAAGCTACAAATACAACTCCTATTTATATCTGACACCTAGCTATATATAATTGTATTGTCTATTTCAAGATTTTGCTTTATATTAACAACTCATATTTAAAGTAACACCTAGCTATATATAATTGTAGTGTCCATTACAAGATGGTGCATTATATTGAAAAGATTGAACTCCTAACAACTGCACTACTATGAAGCCCTTGTCCTTATTGTATTTGGAAAATAATAACTCTGTAACCTCGTATGCTTTATTGTGGCTTTATTTGACTTTTGCTTGTATCTCATTACGACTCGTTGTGTTATTCTAGAGCTTTACACATGCATGTATCTATTTTGTTCATTATGCTTGAAAGAAACAAATTTATGTTAATTTGTAAAGAATATTGTTACCAATATCTGACAATATGTTTTTGTACGTTTGTAGTACGGTAATAGTCAGTGTTTGACTGCTTATAACGCCCGTGGATTCATTTTGGAAATTCAAAGTTCTGACACAAATTTTCCAAATTAAAAATATTTTACATGTCTGTATTTTAATCTAAAGGGATTATTAATCTTGTGCTTGTTAAGACGCCCTTTTTAGTAAGAAGCAGCTTCTGTGTCTTTTTTGTCTTGTTAAACATTTTGAGGAACTAATAAATTATGTCAGAAATTTTAGCAGAAAAAGAAGAAACACTGACATATTTTACACGAAACGTCAAAGGCGTGTTTGTACCAGCACGTGCTGCAAATTCTAATATTGTTGTAAGTTCTTATTTAATTGTATTCAAAGACGAGAGTGAACGTTTTAGAATGATGGTTGTGTCAGGGCGGCCATTTCGTGAATAAAATACAAGTTAAATATAGTTTCTGAAAGTGCCAAATAAAAGTATATCTTAAAAACATGGAGTTCATCTTTATACTTAGTAATGTATGAATTATTTCGAGAAACAGCATACGAGTACGGTGTACAGTGGGGAAATAAGACATCTATCTATCTATCTATCTATCTATTTATCTATCTATCGCCTTTGTTTTGCACAGAATGTTATTTAATTTCAGGAGAACAACCTCCCTTTCATTCTCTACACTGTATTTCATTCTGTTAATAAAGTAGTCCGCGAACTTGCACAAAGAATGAGTATATAGTATTGGATATATAGATGTATGTTAATTAAAGGTGAAGAATCGCCTGTTGGTTACCCAGCCTTAAAGCTTTCATGCTTGCAAGTGACTATCGGCTTAAATAGTAATAAAACATAAAAGTAACCACAAGGTAGAACGCTTGCTGATAAAGCTATTATTCATTTCTCTTAACCACTAGGTTTATAACTACCTCGGTTGTTTATATACTAAAGACGACACAAATGTTTTATACAACATTTTTTCATTATTAAGAACTACATACAACAGCAAGGCGTATAAAGTGATTTGAAAAATCGTTTAAGAGTATGTTAGTTTCAATTATGATTGCCTCAATTAGCACATTGATTCATTTATTCATATTAAAATAGGATATACACAAATGAATAACTAAACGAATACTGTACAGGGGTTAAATTCCACGGGTTGTTATTTTCACGTTTTTATTTTTTTTAATTCGCGGATCATGATCGGGGATAACTTCTCTAACATCAGGTCCTTTTACTTTAAATGCATATACATGTAGTCTCTTTAAAAGATATTCACTCTTTCGTAAAATTCACGGATTCGTCGACACCGGGAATATAGCGAATATTAGCACCGAGAGTTATCTCCCCTGTACAGTAATGAATTAAAATGAACCATAAATATATAAATAAAGAATAAAAAAAATAGAGCGATACATGCAGATAAATAAATTCATAGATATTTCGTACAGACATGATTCAGAACTTCCGGTAACTTTGGTATTATGTTTATAATATATATTTGAATTGTATATGATCAATTACGGAATATTAATTGCCGGAATTGGCAAATTGATTCATGTGTACGCCGGTATTGATACTTGTAGATAAAAAAAAGTAGTTAACAAATAAATAGATAAATAAATGAATTATTGAGCATGAAAAACAAATAAATAAATGAACTATCAATTCTCTTTAGAAAATTAGTTTAAATTGGAGCTCAACTGATGAAGTCTAATTGACAGAAACGATCGTCTTGAGCATTGTAACTTTGACATTATGTTTATACTGTTTATAAATAAAATGTGTATTATTGCATATATGAAATATATCATGATTTATATGTACAGCAATGCTTTGCTAATATCTAACGGGGCATTAACTGCGTCTATTTTTTTATTAACTACTAAGCGTTGTGTACAATAAAAAATAAGAGAGAAACTCTTGCATGTGAAAATAAAGTCAGGCCCAGTGTTGTATACGTATACAAATAGTAAGGTCGAATGAATCATTTACAAACCAAAACGGGTTTCCCAAGCAAATTTCGAAAAATATATCGGGATTCAACATTTCATGTCTGTGTATATTCTTTGTTTGTTAGTGTAATCAATCTAAGGAGTAAACATAGAAATATTCTTTTTATCCCTTTTAAACTAAATCAGGTGTGAGAATATTAACATAAATGCTGACACAAAGAAAGATATGGTATGACACAAAACACAAGATTGATAAACCAAACGTAATTAAGAAAATGGTTGGAATTATTTTGACCATCATTAAGACCAGATAAAAATGCTTAATTGTTGTATCGATTGGTACTAGCTAGCTCAAAGTCGTCCAAACGCCATATTGACAAGAGACGCATGCCTTGGTAATAAAGTGATGATTTCGCCGTAATATTAGGTCATGAGTGTCCATGATGAACAGTAATACAAGGTGATATCAGCTCTTTTATTGTAGAATGATAGAGCAGTTCTTTATATGTGTTACACAGACTTACTATAATACATTACTTAAACAACTTTAGCTATTACTAGACGATTTATACATAGTCACTAACATGTAATTTGTGACATTAAAAGCCCAATATTCCCATTGGCAAATGCATTAATAAAAACTTTTATAACAATATTCATCTTATATATATATATATATATATATATATATATATATATATATGTGTGTGTGTGTGTGTGTGTGTGTGTGTGTGTGTATGTGTGTGTGTGTGTGTGTTCAGCATACATTTGGCATTATAAAGGGGTAATAAGTGGACTTTAAAATTGTGGCGTAAATCTAGGTGGCAAATGAAACGGGACGGAGGAGGGTGGGCAATTTACAATTTACGCCACAATTTTTTTTAAGTCCACTATTCCAATTTTCCGATTTTCGTTTAAGGTTTTTCTCAACCTATCGCCAAACCTCTTTATAATGCCAAATTTGGACAGTATAATGATGTTAGCTTATATATATATATATATATATATATATATATATATATATATATATATATATATATATATATATTTAAATAAAAAAGTGTAGAACATCACAATTTCTTTCTTTCTTTAATCCGTGAGCGCTTTCACCATCGTGGTTCTTCAGACGGAAGACGTCTGAAGAACCACGATGGTGTGAAAGCGCTCACGGATTAAAGACAGTAAGAAAGAAAATTGTGATGCTCTACACTTTTTTATTTAAATATTAATCGCTGTACCAAGAAAACTAATATCAATATATATATATATATATATATATATATATATATATATATATATATATATATATATATATATTATATATATATATATATATATTGCGTATGTTATTTTATAGGAAATGGCGCAATTTTAAAGCTAGGAAACATAATAAACTAGGTTCTCTCATTCATGGCATCAAAAGAATATACAGCAGATGATAACAATTTACATTATTATTTTAATGTGATATATTTCAGCGATATACAAATCTTCTCAACATGAAGAACAATGCGAATCCCAAACAGCGTAGGACCAGGTGTCCGGAAGGAATCAGCGACCTCTGCCAGCATGCCACACGCGTCGCAAATGCTACATGGAAACCTCTCGATTTCGGTGAAATAGTTAAGTTTGGAGAAAATGTCATCAGTTAATTTTAAATAAGTCACTATATATGAACATGTTTTAGATTACCATTTAGCATTCCTGAGAGGGATACTCATATTGTTTAACAAGATCCCCTATCGACTAAAAACTTTCTTAGTGACGATTCCATGCGTTCAACAACGTAACTTTGTGTGAATAGTTTATTGGCGAGTCGTTTGACTCTCAGAATAAAACATTCGTAAGAAAAACATGGCGTGACATAATGTATATTCTGTGAAATGAAAACGCAATAGGTAGGAGAAGACGGAATATTACTACTTAGAAACGGGAAATTCGTGATATGGAAATTGCAATCACCGCGTTTGTGAAAAAGGGAGGTGTGCAGTTGACCATCTTTCCCAGTCGTCTCATTGATCTCAAGTTCAACAGGATAAATCTTGCCGAGGTAATTCTTTAAATCTGGATTATTTATGGACAAGACGTCGTTGGTGTACCCGTAGGTAAAACTGAACCGAGATGCTACTGTGGAGAACAAAGACTGTATAAAATCCGCTTCATATGCAAAAGAGAGGTGCACAATTGGTATCCATTGGAATGTCGACAATTTAGACGGGAAATAACAACAGAACTGTACTATAAAACGCAATGATTTTGGATTTTCCTATCGTCCACTTTCCACATTTAAGCAGCAATCTCTCTTGTCCATATACATATGCTATTTATATGTCCCAGATTATAAATTATGTTAGGTCATGTTCAACTCTGGTCATGTGATATTCAGATGTTGTCACATGGATATGAGCAATTGTGCTTAACTTCAATGGAAAGTCGGGCAATGTCTGACTTACTGAATTTTATTACGTTGCACTCCATAACGCCTATTATATCTGCGAGGAATTAATTAAAGATAAATTATCTCTCTTGTAAATATATAAAGTGTCATCACTCTCCTGTAGGCCGTATTTCAATTTATTTCATGATATTCATAATCCAGGTCATAAATGCGATAAACTACTTATCCTGAATAAAATGATGCCCTACGTTCCTCCTTGAAACTGTACATTGTTATGACGAACCGTGACATAACAGGACAACTCGAAAATGGACTTTTGTCATGTTATAAATTTTGATTTAACTGGTGGATTTCAATACAAAATTGTCATGTTGTAAATGTCGTATTGACATCCACCCGTTATATTGAAATTTTGTACATGTGAGTGTACATATATTGTATTTGTCAGTAATTAATATCTAAATGAGTATTAAGCATTTAACCCTCAACTGCAGAGGACTTAAATGACATGGAAAAAAGGCGAGGTGTTCTAAATTATTTAAAACAGAATAATTTTTCCATACATATTTTTACAAGATACTCATTTCACTTATGAAGAACTTCACCTTGTTCGATCCATTTGGGCTTATGAAGTATACCTTAGTCCAGGGAAATTCAATTCAAGAGGCGTGGCCATACTATTGAATAATGATTCTGAATCTGAAGTTTGTAACATAGCTAATGATAAATATGGGAATCTCCTCTTTATAGAATTTTTTATTGAAAAAATATAGTACCCTTATTGTCAACATATACAACCCAAATAAGATTCACCATAAGCTCTTTGATAATCTAAACAATTTTAATGATGACTTTATAAATCTAAGTGGCGATTTTAATCTTGTACAAGATCCCAGGTTTGATTACAGTAAATATTAAAAATTAAATAACCCCAAATCAAGATAAACACTTTTAGATTATGTGGAGAGATTACGTTTACAAGATCCATGGTGGATGCAACATGAAGCTACTAAATGATATACATAGTTATAATTAGAAAATAAAAAAGCCAGACTAGATTTCTTCCTTATTTCAATTTGAACGTTTGGCTTTGTTGTCGAGTTACGTATAACAGCCTGACGCCAAAGAGTTAAGACATTTTAATACAGGTCTACAAATGTAAAGTGGTACATCCGGATTCTTTTAAAAACCAAAACAATACGGTATATCTTTAAACAATAGGTTGTACAGATATAATGTATTGCCTTGTACGAATTCCATGTATTACTCTATCTCTAATAGTTCTGTGTCAACAAAAGGACTGTCACCCCTGTTATGATTTAATTTAGACTCGTTGCGTTTGTAAGTTTTATTTGGTATACCTATACCTGGCTAAATTTGTGAGCACTGAAACGTTGAAGAAGTTAAGAATACTAGGGCTTCATCAGTCGCTTTCTGATAACGCACATTGAACATAAATAAAATGCATTTCACCTAATTTTTTCTTTTGCACATGATGTGCAGGTTCGCTCTTCCCTTGCTACATAACGTTACCTACCAGATTCACTGGCGGTTGTTGAGACGTCTGTACCAATTGTGACGAGGATTCGTTCTTCACGTATTTCATTTGGACTTGACTGTGGACTCACGGCGGGTGTGACCGGTCGACAGCGGATGCACAATCCTCCATATAACCTGATTCCACCTCTTGGTTTCCAATTTTGTGGTTTCCAAAGGTCCATGTTTGTCCATTTTTGTATCTGTGTCCTGGACATCCTAGAGATTTATACTTTGGTATCTGAGATGTTTTATATTCAACATTTAATTAACGTTACTTAAATTGACTTGTGTTTCTGTATGATATGTTTATCAAGATACGGTTGAAGTAAAAAAACATCGTTTAAAAACTTATACAAAACACACTGATGAATTTCCAAAAACAAAAAAAATTACGCAAATTCTGAATACCTTTCAGATGTTCTTCACTCTTAATGATATTTGACCATTATTTCATTATTTGAATCTTTCTATTAATATTTATAGAGTAACAACGTAGCTCATAATATACTGTGGAGCTATTTGTTGACTTTTAAACTTTTAAATGGGCATTACCTGTGTTTACCAAAACACATTTTTTTCTACTTTTACTACTTGTACCTGATGTATAGTAACAAACAATAACTATACTCAAGCGATTGAAGAAGTGCCAAACCTGGGTTTCTCAAGCAATTTTCACAAAATATATAGGTATTTAAGAATCGTTGTATTTGTGTATATCTCTATTTTTGTTATTGTATATCAATCTAAGTAATAAAATAGTAAGAAATTTTTGTTGAAAAAAAACACGGATGATGCTCCTTTAAAACTTTCTTCAAAAAGTGGAGATAAACTTTATTCGACTCTTGTTGCTTTACATAAGCCCCACACTTCGCAGACATAGTTTACAATACGCGACACATATGTGTAAATAATCCCCTATTAAGGAATCCTAATGGATCTATGTGTGTAAACCTCAAAATTCTTTCTTTTTTCACAGACTATCCCCGAAATGAACAAATTTAAGGCAAAAACCAGGTGCTATCCATATTTTTAAAAATTTTCTTTTACATTGATGTGACATTAATTGATGTGTAATATCCATACAAAACTGGACAATAAGTAATCAAGTTATTCATATATGACATCATCAGTTTTGACATATTAACTTAATTTTGGACATTGACCGATTTTGTGGTCAAAACAATTATTTTCCTTTAATATAAGTACAATTTATAGCATACAAAGATATAATTAGCAAAATAGTAGCCTATCTGGGGTGGGTATCCTATATTGAATTTAGGCAGAGGAAAATATAGCTCCATTGCATAAATAAATAGATATAACAAAATTAAAAAGATGTGTGCAAAACTAGTTTAAAAGATTTATTTTATTAATACAACATAAGATATGTTGTAAATAAAAAGAAATAGATATCTACCCATGTTAATTTTCAGTATACACGGCTAAGTAATACCTTCCTTTTTAGAGAAATAATAATGGCACATTGTCAATACATGGTATAAAATATATTTGTTTTGACCAATTGGTGGCCTTTATTATGTTAGCATAGCAACTTACACTTTCATAACATCTGCCATTGAACTCGTAATACGAAAATACCCCAAAAGAACCATTTTTAATGATAATCTAACATTATCAACATTTTGACCAATCACAGATTTTTATATTGTTACCATGGCAAACAACCTTTCTGTAACATCTACCATTGACTTAATCTTACCAAAATACTTTGACCTGCTATTTTTCATTAATAAAATACCATCGAAATACCTCTTTATACTTATTTTCAGCAAAATCTGACAATATCAAAATTGTTGTACTTCAAGATTTATCTCCCCGAATGTATTTATGACGTAATCAAACATTGGATCATCCTTAAATAGATACAACATAATTTATGTACTGAACATATAGTGTTTGATTTCTAAGCACTTATTAAGATGCTTTTCGCCTGCTATATCAAACAAAAGTCCTAAAACATAGTTTAAATTAGTGTGCAATGAGTTTTAATCATTTTAATTATTTCATTAACACCAAAGCTTTACCATTGTAAAAGTTATATCAATAATTAAGTAAAGAAGCACCTCTTTTCGTCGACGTCAGTTTTAAGTATGACTGATTCATAATAACTGTCATCGCCTACAAAAAGTATATTTTCACAACATAATTGTTTAATGACGTAGCTAAATATAGACCTAGAGTTAATTTTAATTGCATTATAAAATTCAAGCTATCGTGAAAGCTTAACGTCTCATAACATTGCAGAGATAATTATCTTTTTTAATTTTAAGTTTGTATTTATATTTACCCAGTGAACAGTTATTTGTTAAATACATTTCATAGCATTTATAACTTTGGTATTATGTTTATAATATTCATACTGTTTTACGTGCATTTGTACTATTGTATCAAAAAGTAAAAATTAAGAAGTACCAATGGATAATCGAAACTTCAAGTCCATAAGAATACGACAAATCGGGTATACAAATGGTTTCAACATGAAGAACAATTGAGAATCCCAAAGGGGATGAAACCGGGTGTCCCGATAGAGTCAGCGTCATGTGTTAGAATGCCACATCCTTCGCAAAAGGTCAAGTTCGGTGAAAAGGTCATCAGTTAGTTTTAGATCTGATTGGCGAAAGGGAATCACTTTTTATGTTCGTGATCAAGAATACTACTTAACATACGTGATAGCGGAACTTCATATTATTTAACGAGATTCCCGTATCGACCATTTTAAAAACTTCCTGAGTGATCAGAATATGTTTCACTATATATTGTCTTATCGGTGCGTTGACTTTTTATATGGGCTAAATAAAACTCCCCCGATTGTTTTCAAAATTAGGTAAGTGTTATAGGTGAATTATTTGACAGTGAATCTTAAATTGCATGCATGTATGGATATTTAAATTTAGTTCGGAAATACACTGGTATGATTAATTACACGTAAATAATAATAAGGAATATCATTTTGAACATGATCAGGGAAAGTTAGTATGAAGATCCATAAAGGGAAGTAAAAACAATGTTTCAATATATAATTGGTGTAAAACTAAGTTCCAACTGTTCCCGAGATCCGTTGACATATAAATTTCCCGATATGTTAGCTTTGGATGCAAAGTGATGCGAATCGATACGCTCTGATACGATTTGTTGCGCTCGGATAAGGCATACTCTCGATTTGTAAATTTCAAGTGCAAAGGCCTGTCATAGTACAAAATGTACTGTCCTCAGTTCAGATATGATATCATTACGTTCCGATATGGGTGTTCCGATAAAATCCACGATCGGGTCTCGAACTTACACGATCATCACGAACGGATTTCCCGAATGGGTAAGATTTTACACATAATAATTTCCGATACGTCTATCCAGAACCCAAGAACCGTTGCGCTCCGTTATGATAGAGTACGATTGTAATCGCGAAATATTTCACGATCGATGTTGTTCACGATTCGAGAGAAGACAGGACCCCGACGGGTGTATATACAACCCGACTGTTGACAGTTCTGGGTGCTTTGTCTTGTATAAGATCAATTCCAAACACCTCGATGTAATACGATCTGATACGATAATCCCGATTGACAACTAATCGTATTGATCGTAGAAAAATTATGAACAGTCCACGATTAAGATCACAATTTCAATCGTGCCGTGTATCGTAAAAGTGGGAACATAGCATTTGAAAATGCCTTCTCGACAAACTAGATTGGAATTTCTTTTAAATATCTGGTAATATTTTACTCAGTACTAAAAACTAAAACTGAGACACAAATGTACAGGTCTGAATGTACAGGCAAAACATTTTGCCTTGAATTGATTCCAAGCATTGCGGAAGCTGTACTATTTTCTGCTGATAAGAAGCCTGTAGCTCCTGTTATGGTCTAACTCAGCCTGTAGCTCCTGTTATGGTCTAACTCAGCCTGTAGCTCCTGTTATGGTCTAACTCCGAGTTAATACGACCAGTCTGTAGCTCCTGTTATGGTCTAACTCCGAGTTAATACGGCCAGTCTGTAGCTCCTGTTATGGTCTAACTCCGAGTTAATACGGCCAGCCTGTAGCTCCTGTTATGGTCTAACTCAGCCTGTAGCTCCTGTTATGGTCTAATACGGTTAATACGGCCAGCCTGTAGCTCCTGTTATGGTCTAACTCCGAGTTAATACGGCCAGCCTGTAGCTCCTGTTATGGTCTAACTTCGAATTAATACGGCCAGCCTGTAGCTCCTGTTATGGTCTAACTCCGAGTTAATACGGCCAGCCTGTAGCTCCTGTTATGGTCTAACTCCGAGTTAATACGGCCAGCCTGTAGCTCCTGTTATGTTCTAACTCCGAGTTAATACGGCCAGCCTGTAGCTCCTGTTATGGTCTAACTCCGAGTTAATACGGCCAGCCTGTAGCTCCTGTTATGGTCTAACTTCGAATTAATACGGCCAGCCTGTAGCGCCTGTTATGGTCTAACTCCGAGTTAATACGGCCAGTTTGAAGCTCCTGTTATGGACTAACTCCGAGTTAATACGGCCAGCCTGTAGCTCCTGTTATGGACTAACTCCGAGTTAATACGGCCAGCCTGTAGCTCCTGTTATGGACTAACTCCGAGATAATACGGCCAGCCTGTAGCTCCTGTTATGGTCTAACTCCGAGATAATACGGCCAGCCTGTAGCTCCTGTTATGGTCTAACTCCCCGTTAATACGGCCAGCCTGTAGCTCCTGTTATGGTCTAACTCCCCGTTAATACGGCCAGCCTGTAGCTCCTGTTATGGTCAAACTCCCCGTTAATACGGCCAACTTTTACTACAGGGGTAAATTTGCAGTTCAGGTAAATCTACTCACTCAGGTAAATTTAAATTTATTATGCGTTCACAAGTTTTTCAAAGACAAATTGTTTTGATGAGAGACAAAATGGTTGCCTTTTGGAGACCAAAGCCAAGAGTTTGGTGGACTGATATTTTTTAAGAAGTTGCAATGGTTACGAACATCCGAATGTGAAAATAAGTTCAACAAGCCGAGTTCGTCACTGGAAAAAGAAGATGATACAGTCTTCTGTCAGTGTCCACAAGATCGCAATTGCAATACTTTTACGGTTATGCGTTTTGTGGCCATTTCGTTTTTGGCTAATCACGTGTGTTAAAATTGCACGATAAAATATTATCATATGCCATACTTGCATATATGAGTAAATTTACTCACACTATTATTTTCACTCACGTGTGCAATATTACTACATCAACGGGGATTTAATCTACATTTACTCTGGGAGTAAATTTGCATGTTATATAGACCTACTCACAATTTGATATGCATTCACATGAACAAAACGTGGTTAATTTGCTATTTGCACTTGCTTTTACTAAACAGATTCATTCAAAATAAATGTAAGCGTCTTGAAGGCAAATTCATTATCATATGAGCACACTGTCATAATTTAATGGAAATCGATGGAAAAAGAGTACAAAAACTTGCTGATTCCTTTCAATAGTTCGTCATTTGCACAAAATAAAACCGTGGTCGTGTTGCCATTAGCCTTGTGGAAATAAATGACACAAACATGATAGCATTATGCTGTAATCATCAGCAATATCTAATATTATACATGTATTTTGTAATCATGATTGTTTGTTTGTTTATTGTTGTTTAACGTCCCACTCAAGAATATTTCACTCATATTGAGACGTCACCAAATGCCGGTGAAGGGCTTCAAATTTTGGCCTATGCTCGGCACTTACGGCCAATGAGTAGTGAGGGTTCTTTAACGTGCCGACACCTACTGTGACACGGGACCTCGGTTTTTACTGCCTCATCTGAAGGACAGGAAACCAACCTGCCGCCGGCTGGACTCGAACTACCGATCTCACGATCAAGAGTCGAGCGCGCTACCGACGGAGCCAGACCGGCTCTTGGTAATCATGAAATGACCTGCTGCATAGTCTGGTATGCTTCTCTCTTACAGAAGTGAATACTTTCAAAATTACTGACATCAGATTTTATCTGTATTCTTGTATCACATTTGCATAGCGTGCAGATTTGCACTTCAGTAAATTTACTTTTGCACTATATCAGAGGCCAATGCAAATTTGCTCCACATGTACATTTACTTACGTGACTAAGCAATAAATGCGTTAATGTGCCACATTTGCACTGTCATTTCCTTTAAATTTAAGGTAATAAATCATAACTACATTGAAATTTATTACACTGGCAAAAGAAAAGGTCCTGCATACATAGAAGTATCCGCTCAGGAATAAAAAGTTTTCCTTGTTAAGTTTGTCATATCCTAAAAGTGAGTAGAACCATCCGTATGATAATCAAAAGTTTACTCCGCCTCGCCAAGTTATGTCAATCGAACAATACTACTGTATTACATTTTCTGTTGTGAAATATAAGGATTTATCAATTTGATAAATTTCGTTATTGTAAATGGATAATTTCAGAGTGTGAAAAATAACACATTATGCAAAATCAATGTAAATTGTTATTTTTCACTCGGCCAATCACGAGATACAACGTCTCAGACATCCGGTTAGACAAGCATCGTTCACAGGACTTTCATCACAGATTAAGAATAAATCTTATAAAAGAATTATGCTATTATCCTATTCTTCTGATAGCGAATAAATGTTCACTTTTTCATAGGTCTACACTGTACTTTGTAGATCTTACGGCTTTGCTCGAGTCGCCTCAAGTTTTTTCTTTACACTTTAAATGTAAATTAAAACGGTAAAATAATTAGCATCTCGAAAAATGATTTACCGTTAATGCTCCAATTAGAACGCAGTCTTTATAAAGGGATGGGATAATGTTCACTACCATTTAATATTTTGTACCTATATCCTGGACATCCTATAGATTTATACCTTGGTATCTGAGATTTTTTTTTATACTATTGATCAGTTAATAATTCTTGTAAATATTAAATGGTCAAAAGTCTTTTTTCAGACGTTACAAAAGTAAATTTAGTAATCTATAATTTTATAAAGAAAGTGCACATTGTGGTATCATAAAGACAGGTAGGGATTAACAGTGCTTTCATTTGTATGATTAATTCTCACTGTCATAAAAGCGTAGCATGACTATAAAATTCCCCTTTAACACCATTGAGATATCCTTTTGCTGTCGACATTGACCATCGTGTTTTGTCATCTGGATCAGATCATAAATATTCTGTCATCAATTTGTTGTTAAAGGCGTAAAAGCTGTCAAAATGAAATTTTTGTATCTAATATTTGATGTTTTATACAAATTTATTGCTCTTAAATATCCCGGATTGCAAAAAACTTGTTATAATGTCGCAATTTGCGAAAAAATATCGAATGTGAACAATGGTCGAGTTAACATTGGATATTTTTTCATGGATGGAAGAACTATCAATCGTAAGCTTAATTGATTAACCCTTTCACCTCTGAATATCTGAGTGGTATGATATTTTTATTGTTTAAAACCAGTCCATTTGTAGGATTGAAGGGTGAATTCTAGGTAACATATGCAGCACATGTTAAATTTTTACGGCGATACATCTTTTTAGCTTTTTTTTATATCAGAGTTTAGGTCTAATTCTGAGATATATTTATTCATGTATGTCAACAGAAAATTCTAACATAACTTGCAGAACAATTTCATCGTAATGTGTTTATCATGTAGAGGCAGCAAAGGAAATCTCTGGTCATTGTTTTATGTTAAACAATCATTTAGGGTTTAAATACTGTTTATGCTTTCATGACGTTCTCTTATCTGTAAGAAATAGAGTATGTGTGCTGAAAAACTACTGTAATAATGTAAAAATTGGATGTATGCCCACATCACAGCATAGGTACTACATATATATTCCTTGCACAACATTCCAAAAATAAGCGAATCTTCCATCTATTTTAATGCTATGTTTCAAATGTATTATATACTATGGAATTAAGGTATGATTATTACTACTGTAAATTTCTTCTAGATATACAGGTGTATAATTAAACGATAAAAACATTAACTTTAATACTTTAGAATTAATTATCATGTTGTTAATCTTGAAAAAGTCAACAAATAATTTGTAAAAGGGCCTACACATTTTATGGATGTTTAAAAATTCGCCCTTTCTTGAGGTCAGGAAAGTTGCATTGATCTCTGGGTTCGCCCGAGAAAAACTACAGACGCCGTGAAACAAAACATTTTACTGTTTAGTAAAAGAATGAAAATTGTTTTCAGATTAAAACACTTCATTAAATTATGGGCTTTTACATGTTTAAAATACATCCATTGCCTGAAAGATATCAGTCATTGCACTGTTCTAAAATTTGCAAAGCAAATTTAGTAAAATGTCAGGAAAAACCATAATGTGTAAAACCTTATATAAAATCGTTATATACAGTGTGTAGAACGCTGATATGTGGTTATTTTTTGCGGGAAACGGGTGAAGCAGTCACACACACACACACACACACACACACACACACACACACACACACACACACATATATATATAATATATATATATATATATATATATATATATATATATATATATATATATATATATATATATATATATATCGACTAAATAGTCTACGTATTGAATTGTGTGGGAAGGGAAGAAAAAGTCAAATATCTATAATATTGATTAAATATTTTACGTGGAGGTATATATATTTTCTTTAACGCCAAAATTGCTGAGATTACGCACTCGCGAATTTAAGGCAGGGGTCATTTTCTTCCCCTAACAGGAGAGGAATAGTGACAATCATCTGATTTTCATATATACCCGATTTCTTTGGCGTATTCACCTCTTTATAATCGTCATGCAAGTCAAACTTTTCTCAATCAAGCTCCATTTCTAGCTGACAAAAGCGGAATAACTCAAGTTAGCGATTAGGTCTGCAAGATAGATCCTTCTCTTTAAAAAAGATACAAAATCGGGCACATTCCACGCGCTGACATTATTGTCAATCTACATTTTATTTCTTGGTCAACGTAAAGACAGAAAAATCCAGATCCAGAACGGATTATGAAAAAAACCCTTTTCACGTTACTGATTTTTATTGATTTTCCTAACCCGGTGAATTTAATGTGACGTTGTGACGCAACAATTATCGGGCTGCGCTCGTTTAATGTAAAATTGAAAAAGTACCAATCAATAATCAAAACTCAATTCCATTATAACACGACGAATTAGATGTGCAAATGGTCTCAACATGAAGAACAATTACGAATCCCAAACGGGATAAGACCAGGTGTCCGGAAGGAGTCAGCGTCTTCTGCTGGCATGCCACACCCTTCGCAAATGTTCCATGGAAACCTTTCTAGTTCGATGAACGGATCAAATTCGGTAAAAAGGTCATGTTTGGTGATGAGGTCAAGTTCGGTGAAAAGAATGAATGGTGAAACGGAGTCACTGTCTGTGGCCGTGATCCAGAATACAATTTAATATCTATGAGAGGGGGACTTCATAATGTTTAACAAGTTCCCCGTATCGACCATAAAACTTCTTAAACAACGACTCCAAGCGTTCAACAACGTAACCTTGTGTATGTAGTTTATTGGCTAGTCGTTTAGCTCTCAGAATAAAACATTCATAAGAAGAGCATGCCCTGGCGTAATGTATAAGTTGTGAAATGAAAACGCCATAGGCAGGAGAAGATGGAATATTACTACTTAGAAACGGGAAGTTTGTGATATGGAAATTGAAATCGACTCGTTTGTCATAGAGGGATGTGTGAAGTTGACCGTCTTTTCCAAACGACAAGAGTAAATCTAGGTAAGAAGCAGATGTGATGCTCTCTGTCGTCTCATTGATCTCTAGCTCAACAGGATACATCTGGCCGAGGTAATTCTGAAATTATGAATTGTTTATGGACAGAACATCGTCGATATACCTGTAAGTAAAATTGAACCGAGATGCTAACTGTTTGTTTCCTTTGGAGAGCAGAGTCTGTATAAATTCAGCTTCATATGAATATAAAAATATGTCAGCCAAGAGAGGTGCACAATTGGTACCGATTGGAATGCCGACAATCTGTTGGAAAAATTTTCCCGCAAAAGCCACGAAGATGTTGTCTACTAGAAACCCAAGCATCTTGATAATATCGTCTTCATTGTACTTGTTATTGGAATCAGAGTGTTCCTTGACAAAATAAGGTTCTTCATGACCTAACACCAAATATTTATATCTGCGATTTCCATTTTTGTATACAAAAGAGTTTTGTATAATAGATGTTAATCTGTTTTTGAGTTTTTGATGAGGGGTTGTTGTGTAAAGGGTCGAAAAATCAAAAGACTTGATGCTTGTAATATGTTTGAAATTTGGAGATTTTAAATGTTCCAACAATTCCTCTAAATTCTTTAGGATCCACATCTGATTGACTCCGCTTCTTGATTAGGCCGTTATACAGTACTTCTGAAGACCTTGTTTAATATGTGTTAGAAGTTTGGTAAGCAAAATAGATAAAGGCTTGGTGGAACACTTAGATGACCCCGCAATGAAGCGGTGTTTATAGGAATTTTGTGCATCTTCGGAATCCAATAAATATATGGCAATTCAAGCTCCGTGTCACTTGTGGGTATTCCAAACGAAGCGAGAACGGATTTATGATTATCTAATATTACAGAGGTAGAGAAATCGGTTAGAGAGTATGTAGGATTTCCAGGAAGTGTGTTTAATCCAAGTTCCTCTTGTAGGATGCTGAAGTAGTATCGCCTAAAAACAAATGTGAAGTTGTTAGATGCTTTGTCAACAGGAACGATGATAAAATTTTCATGGAGACAGGAAAGTTCTCTGACAACATCAGGGTCACGAAAAATTGAATTGTGTTTTGTGTTGGCACACTGTTTAAGTCGTCGAATTCTTCGTTTAAGAACATTACTGATCGACTTAATCCACTCCGAAAGAGTATCAGGTTCGACATTTTCTTTCCAAGCACAGCGTATGGCGTACTCTTCACATGCGTCCATGATAATTTCAAAGTTATGGCGCCATGTAAACGATACAGGTTCCCTATATTAGACAAAGCCTTGGTTCACATTACTATCTAAAATCCACATCCATTTTAACTGCGCTCTCTATGTGTCCAAGAAAACTTTGAAAATATTTTTTGACGTTTTCTTCAAAGAACCAATCGGATCATCAATAAAATGGCTATTTTATTAGAAGGTGATAGTAGTAATCAAGTTTGCTTTTCAATACGAAGGATCGTATTACCCTCCTAGTTAAACCCATATGATTTTGTGACCTCGATTAGAAGCAGCATTTTTTGTTTTAAGAACAGGAGGTTCAGAGATTATATACAAATCTGTTGAAAGTAGATAAACACGGACCTCTGATAATCCACAGGTGCCATGGAGTAGTAAGCATCCCTTGTTGTAGTCACACCCTCCGCGAGTCCAACGTCAAATTCAAATAAAATAAGTGAAGATTACAATGTCATCCTTTTCATCAATCGGTAATAAGTGAGGATTATAATGTCATCCTCGTCAACAATCGGTAATAAGTGAAGATTACAATGTCGTCCTCGTCAACAATCGGTAATAAGTGAGGATTATAATGTCATCCTCGTCAACAATCGATGAAGACGACCATACAACCACGACGCATTTAATGTTTATAAAGGATAAGAAGGATAACTCGTGTGCTTTTATTCAAAAAATCTATTGTCATCGGGAAAGTCAAAATATTCTTTACTACAATTGTTATAGGAAAATGAACTATTTACTACACGCTTATGACCTGTAGTAAGACAATCTACAGTAAAAACTTCCTTTGTTATAATTTTGATATCAAATATCATTTGCTATATGATTTGTGAGCAACCATGATAAAAGAGATGTAAGTATAGGTAAAATCTCCATTTACATTTCACGTTATTGAATTAATTTTTGTAGTATGTAAAATATTCTTATTGTCTTTCACGTAAGTTACATCGTATTTCAAAGGTTTTACGATGTTGGTTTATCATATAGATAGACAATAGATATAATAGTGTCAGAGGTCAGCACTTATCAGGTCGTGATTTCACATGTGTATGTTATGCCTTTAATATGCCAATCATTTTAACGTGTACCAATCGTAGTTACAATTTACATTCTAAATATATTTGGTGTATGCGATTTTTCAGTGATATGATTACTGTCCTACCAAACGTGCTGCTGCATTCATCTGAGGAGTGAACCCAGTTACAATGTACCTGGGAAGAGACCACCGGCCATTATTTTTTATGTTATGTTTTTTCTATCTGTGATTCTTATTTTATCAAACTACCATTACTAACGTTATTTATTATTTGTCACGTGATTTTTGAAAAATGCATACGATCTTTCGTTTATTTTTAACTTATCTAGTTTAAATCATATACAGGACTAGCACATTGAGGTGTGTAGTACTTGAGCTGACTTTCTTTATACACAAGTTTTGTAATGATTTTGTCTGTGTTGATATTATTCCAAAAATGTAGGTATTAAGTGACATGCTACAATTTCTCTTATACCTTATAAGTGGAAATTTTAGCGAGACGTAAATTTAGCGTTTTGTCCTAAAATATGGTATATAATTTTAGCGAGAAGTAATTTTTGCGTTTTTATGATTAAAAAACAATAACTCTTACCTACAATGAATTGTTAGCGATGTTCAATGTTAGCGATCTCAACAAGCTCGCTTATAATGCCAAAATTGAATCCTCGCTAAAATTTCTACTTATACAGTATCTACTCTCTTAATCGATATGTTACACCGGATTGACATGGGTATGACAGTTATCATTAATAATAGCCAAAACAAAGTAGATATATCTGGGAATACGTGTCATAGGCAATGGTGCGTTCTTCTGACTTAGAAACGTCTCTAAATATGAATAAAGGAGCCAGCAGTCTTAAACAGTGGTATAGGTAATACCCAGAGATATACTGATAACTGGATGTAAGGTTTGGTCTCCAAATACTACATATATATTGATATATATATTGTATAAATTCCTGCATTTTTATAACTTTAAGAGTTTTGTCTATATAACATTCGAGTAGTGTTTGACAAAAAAATAAATAAATAAATAAAACAACAACAGCAGCAGCAACAACAACAAAATCTATTCATTAATAAGTAATCTTGAGAAAATAACAATTTCGCTTTAGACTAAGGTCTATGATGTTTAATGAAGATGTTTCAACAATACAATCATACATAAAATGCACTATTAAACATGTGCTCTTTAACGTTGGTAGTGTATATCAGGAAAGTAAAAGAAATATTACACAAATAATAGTTTTAACAGTCGAACATATTGAGCTCACAAGAAAACAACTTAATCTTTTGGAGTTGCATTTAAAATAATTGCTACGACAACCAAGAAATAAGATAAAAGCCTGCTTTAAAACAAAGGTAATAAAGCAGAAACGACATCCTGTTTTATTATATATGTATATTTAACGTAAGACTGATATAGATACATATTCTATGTATTTCACGGATATGTATTTTTTTAAAACTCAACTTTTAAATGTTTCACGGGTTTTTACGACCTTCGTTAAGAAATAAAATGAAATTACAAGATGTTGTAACACTAGAGATTTAGATCAAAGAAATTCCAAATTCTTGTCAGGTCGAAGTGGTGACATGTTTTATCTAATACAGACGATGTGATTGCCAAGTTAATTGCCTCAATACGTCTTGTTGCTGTGTATAATTATTGTATACTTACTATTATATATATATATATATATATATATATATATATATATATATATATATATATATATATATATATATATATATATATAATTATTGTTCAAATGACCATATTGAAATATCAACAAGTGTGAAATATATTAAAAAAATATCAGATACCAATTCAGAAATCTATAGGATGTCCAGGATATAGGTACAAATCTGGTTAAAAATGGACAAACACAGACCTCTGGAAATCAAGAAGTGGGATCAGGTGCCATGGAGGAGTAAGCATCCCTTGTCGACCAGTCACACTCGCCGTGAGTTTACAGTCATATCAAAATGAAATACTTGAGAAACGAACCCTCGTCACAATTGGTACAGACGTCTAAACAACCGCCATCGAACAGGTAACTCAACATTTCCCTTAGTGAACAAGACTATTAAACCGACCATAAAATTAAATTACAGAATAATCTCTGGTAGATATATATATTATTGTAAGACTACTATGAACGACTTTTGGTTGATTGTTGTTTTACATCCCGAAATGATTTTTTCACCTATATGGACATAACACCAGCGTTTATGTAAAGTGCTACAAATTTTGACCTGTGCTGTGAACTGACGTCAATGCAGTGAAGGTATTTTACGTGCCATATCCTCTGCGACACGGGACCTCGGTTTTATATGTATTATGTATTAAACGCTACATATACATTGTCTTTTTATACCAACCTCAGTGTATTCATGTAGAATAAGAGTACTGTTGGTTCTATAAAAACCGATGACTAGAAATGAGTACCATAAAAACCAATGACTAGAAATAAGTACCATAAAAACCGTTGACTAGAATCAAGTACCATAAAAACCAATGACTGAAAATAAGTATCATAAAAACCAATGACTAGAATTTGAAGTTCCGGGTTTGCTGATTTGCACATGACTTTTCATATTGTTAACGAGGGGAAATCACTGTTACATTAAAAAGGAAAGGTTTAAGTACGTCCTCTCTCTGCATAGAGTTGGGACACGTTGTAGTGTAGTGAATCGTTAACGAACGTGACATCGCAAGAACGGTAACTCCAACAACATCAAGAGCTAATTGTGGCATTGATTTGTATATTTAATCTACATGTTATACTGTATGGTCTATCCAGATGTTTTTCAGAAGAGATTGAATGATAAAGACCAAAACAATAGGTAATTTGATAACTAAAAGTTGGAAACGTGTGTTGGCTATACCTCGTTAAAACATAAATTTATATAATGAGTATACACTTTCAGTTAGCAAGTGGCACAACAACAATTTGTCATGGTAGAACACAAATATGGCAATTTAAATCTGTAAGTTTATTTCTGTATTTAAGATGTCCCTGGAATGATAACAAGTAGGCTATACTTAACTTTACTATAATTGAATAAGATCTTTAGCCTGTATTCCGCAAAGTCGTAATTGTAGACCACTCGTTTTATCTATATCTAGACATAGGTTATCATGTTACTTTTTTCGTCCAACACCAATCTGATCCAACACAAAGATACACTGAAATTGATATAAATTCATTGGCCGACCTGTTTCTTTATTCATATAAATCAGAATTCATTCAGAAGCTCTCGAATAAAAAACCATCTAACGGTAGCCTTAAATTTGACATTAAGTATATGGACGAAGTTTTATCAATTAATAATGACAATTTTCACACATATGACAATGCGAAATATACCAACGAACTAGAAATTAAATAGGCAACAGAACAGAGCACATGCGCTTCACATTTGGACATTTTACTTACTATAGACTCAGATGGGAAATAAACTAACAAACGACAAACGGGACGATTTCGGCTTCCAAATAGTGAGAGTTTTAAGTAGTTAAAATCTAAATTTTTCTAAAACTAAGTCATCTTTTTACAGTGGTTACTCTTAGACGGATTTTGGCTATACGTTTAGATATATTGTTTTACCTTGTCTGATACCACTTTCTTTTTAGAAAATTTATTTAAAATTGGAGCTCAACTGATGAAGTCTAATTGACACAAACGATATCGTCTTGAGCATTATAACTTTGGTAGTATGTTTATAATATTTATAACCACTAGGTCGTTGCCACTGCTGGTGAACCGTTTGAGTCCCCGAGGGTATACATAAACCTAGTACCTGTACCTTGTATTTCGGTACTAGCTGATAGTCTTGAGCATTATAACTTATATATACAGAGGGAATCTACTGACTGATAAGTTATTTTCACGGGGATATCGATAACACCACTTGATGTCAACGCTCTGAAGATTTTACGGTCGGTATAAATATCTTGTTTGCAACTATTATGTTTCACTATATGTTAAGTTACCTGTTCTGTGGCAGTTGTCAAGTCGACTGTACAGATTGTGACGAGCCCGGGTGTGACCGGTCAACAGGGGATTCTTAATCTTAAACCCACCTCTAGATTTCTAAAGGTCCGTGTTTCTCCAATACTCACCAGATTTGTATATTGTATGCTGGATATCCTGGGGATTAATACTTTGGTATCTGTGATTTTTATATCATAATGGTGTTTTACAACACACAAAACATGTGTGCTGTTTTAAAAACGGTTTAATAGGAGAGGAGGGAACCTGGTTAAAATATACATTGGGAAAGTACTTGCAATGGGAAAACCTTTCCACAAAATCTTAGACACAGATTTAAACTGCAGTTTACCGGATAAATAGAAATAACATATTCAGAATACAAGATGAAAATAACTATACTAATTCCTCTTTTTAGATTTACATGACTAATTTGCCTAAGTTTTACATTTCAGTTTAGTGAATGAATCATTGTATTCTTAACGATACGTCATATAATTCTCATCAAGGTAGATAATTATGTGTCAGTGGCGTGATAAATTTTTATCATTATTTTGAGGTTTTTAGCATTAGTATTCTTTTGGTGTTTTCTGAATGTGTACATAGTGTTAATTATAAATTTTACCATGATAATGCACTGTTTTGAATTTTCACTATAACGCAGTGCTGAGGTGATAAATGACACAGGTTTATCCCTCATAGATGTATTCATAATCTGTAGTACAATATTTTGAAACGGATTGTCACACACACAAACACACACACGCGCGCGCACGCGTATATATATATATATATATATATATATATCACAAATATTACTACATCTTTGAACAGTTACTTCGGACCTTGACTCACAGAGGATCTGTTTAAATAAAATCATATATAAAGCACAAATACGGATATAATAATAGGTTTATAAGTGCATTATTATATCTGTATTTGTACTTCACACACACGCGCACGCACGCACACACACACAGTGTGTGTTTGATCAATGACGTGTAACCACAATGTTAATTTGAAAACATTAAGCAGTGTAGATACTAAATTTGCATTTCACGTATCTGCTATTTCTATTTTGGTTGTTGTTTTCTAGTTATGTCTACATATTCAATGTTAGTTCAAATAATTGACTTATCGCCAAATGTCTGACACATGGCTCTCCGTGTGCTTTTTCATGTCATTCAATTGTGACGTCATAATCGAACAAATGTTTGACGGGCCATCTAATTGTGACTTCATAATGGGAAAGTTTGCCAAAAGGTGACGTGTCGGGCATTTGGCGATAGAGCAATTGCATAAAATTAAGTATGATAGTTTTGAACTATTTCATATTGATAAATGTTGAGAACGACTTTATTTTGATACATTCAATGGTGTTATCGTCATCATATCTGAAAGTAGAAGATGACTCATATGCGTTGTAAAGAAGTCGGTTGATGTTTATTATAAACTACACATACCAAATGAACAACTGTTAAGTGTTCCAAGAGACTATACAAATCTGGTGAACATTGGACCAACACGAACGTCAGGGGGATCCAGATGTGTTGGGATTTGGTGTCATAGTGCAGTAAGCACCCGCCGCGATTCCGCAGTCAAGTACAATTGAAATAAGTGAGATGTTATATAATAGGCACACTCTGTATAGCTGAATAAACAACTGATATAGAACACTTTACTCTGAAAGTCTTTGTATAACATTGTTAGGAAAAACAGACAAATACAGTACTACAACTGTTAATTTCCATGTCAGCACAACTTAACTAGATGCATACCGAAAATACACTAGAAAAGTTAAGCACCCACAGATGGCATCACGCGTAAATGGAAATACACTCACATGTCACGATCTGTCATGAATAACCACTTTCAAAGAATGATATATATGGTATGCTCTCCTATAACTTGGTCTCAAAAATAGTCTCAGCTGTTCTAAACTTTTTCTAACTTGTTCTAAACTTGTTCTGCCCGAAGACCTGACCATCTCTGTATATATACTCTAAAACAGTATAGACAACTGTTTTTTCACTAAAGGTGGTACCCAAAAATTTAAATATCTAGTGATTGGCTATCAGGATACTTATTTTGTCCAACACCACTCTGACTCTACACATAAATACACTGAAGTTGATATTAAAAAGATGCTGGAATTTCTAATAGACAATATATTTGTAATGTTCGGAGACGTGGTCTTTCAACAAACTGTCAGCATTCCTATGGGAACCAATTTTGCCCGTTTATTGGCCGACCTGTTCCTTTATTCATACGAAGCAGACTTCATTCAGAAACTGCTGAATCAAAAGAAGAAAAAGTTAGCGGTGTCCTTTAATTTGACATTTAGATATATCGACGACGTTTTGTCAATTAATAATGACAATTTTCATACATATGTCAATGCGATATATCCCAGCGAACTAGATATTAAAGATACAACAGAATCAAGCACACACGCTTCATACTTAGACATTTTACTTAATATAGACACAGACGGGAAATTGGCAACTAACCTATACGACAAGCGCGACGATTTCGGCTTTCCCATCGTAAATTTTCCACAATTAAGTAGTAATATCCCTCAGTCACCCGCATATGGAGTTTATATTTCACAAATGATCCGATATGCCAAGGCGTGTACAACATATGAATATTTCATATACAGAGGTAAACTACTCACTGACAAATTATTTACACAAGGATATTGAAAACCGCGTTTAATGTCAATATTCCGCAAATTTTACGGTCGGTATAATAGTCTTGTTTGCGATTACTCTGTTTCACTAAGTGAAATGTTGAGTTGCATTTTCGTTGGCGGTTGTTGAGACGTCTGTACCAATTGTGACGAGGATACACTCCTCACGTATTTCATTGGACTTGACTGTGGACTCCCGGCGGGTGTGACCGGTCGACAGGGGATGCTTACTCCTCCATGGCACCTGATCCCACCTCTTGGTTTCCAGATGTCCGTGTTTGTCCATTTTTACCGGATTTGTATCTATGTCCTGGACATTCTATTGATTTATACTTTGGTATCTGAGATTTTTTATATTCTAGAAATCACTAGATGGGAACAATCAAGAAAATGGTCTTTCTACAAATTTCAGGAAAGTCCCTATGGCTAAATATAGTAACATGATGACAGAGTTAGAATGTCCTTGAACAAACAACTGATCTGCCAGAAAGGTCCAGATACACTAAGTTCAACAAGTACAAATAATTGTAAACAAGCACCCATTAACCCTCATAACACCTCCCCCTTAAAGAAAAGTTTGAATGTAAATGAAAACTTTGATATAACATCATCGTCAAACAAGTACAATCACATACATACATGTAAAATAAACACTTTCTGTGTGATATAAATTAACAAATTACATGTAAAAATCAAACACATAAGTCAATCACATTTAACTCACTCTCACTCTGGACAAAGCATCTGCCAAAACACTGTCTTTTCCCTTAATGTGCTTTATAACAAAATCATACTCTTGTAACAACAAACTCCACCTTGTACGTCTCTGATTTTTGTTTGACATTTTGTTAAGAAACGTGAGAGGGTTATGATCTGTATATGCAAGAATAGGGTGCAAAGTAACATTCAAATAAACATCAAAATGTTGTAGTGCCATCAACAAACCAAGGCACTCCTTCTCAATTGTAGAATAAGTTTTTGACTCTTTGTCAGTTTTTTAGAAAAATAACAAATAACTCTATCTACATTGTCACAATCTTGAAATAAAGCAGACCCGACGCCTACATCACTTGCATCAACAGTGAGTTTAAACTGTTTTGAAAAGTCTGGAGCCGAAAGAACTGGACTACTGATAAGTAGGGATTTAATTTTACTGAATGATTCGTCACAGTTCTTGGTCCATTCAAACTTTACTTTCTTTTGTAAGAGATTCGTAAGTGGGCTTACAACTGTGGAAAAATCAGGGCAAAATTTTCGATAAAAGCCCACCATACCCAAAAAACTCATTAACTCTTTCTTATTTGTAGGAATCGGGAGCTATTCAATTGCTTCTTTCTTAGCCATTATAGGTCTAACATAACCTTGATCTACTTTGTGACCTAAATAATCTACAGTAGCATGACAAAATTCACTCTTATCTAAATTCACAGTCAAATTCGTTATAGCTAATCTGTAGTATAACGAACTCATAATCTTGAGGTGATCATCCCAGTTTTTACTATATACGATGACATCGTCAATGTACGCTTCACAGCCCGCTAGATCTTGAATTAGGGAATGAATCATCCTCTGGAACGTAGCTGCTGCTTTTTTCATCCCGAAGGGCATAACTTTGTATTGGTAGAGTCCCTCGGGCGTCACGAAAGCTGATATTTCTTTGGCTCTTTCACTTAATGGTACTTGCCAGTAGCCTTTGAGGAGATCGAATTTACTGACATACTTTGCACTGCCAATTTTATCGGTACAGTCATCAACTCTGGGGATCGGATATGAATAACTTTTGCTTGCTGCATTCATTTTGCGAAAGTCAGTACATAAGCGATAAGTACCATCTGGCTTTGGTACTAAAATACATGGAGAGCTCCAGTCACTATTACTTGGTTCAATAATGTCATTATCTATCATGTACTCTTTGTGCATGTACTACTGTTTTATCGGATTCAAACGATAAGGATGCTGTTTGATTGGCTGGGCATCGCCTATTACTACGTCGTGAACAGCTGCAATAGTTTTTCCAGGAACGTCAGGAAATATTTTCACATATTTTCGAATTAAATCTCTTGTTTGTGCTTTCTGGTTCGCATTCAGATGTTTTAATTTGTCATCAATGTTGGCGAGAATTTCGGAAGTTTTCAAGTGGATACTCTGATGACAGTCCTTCTCCGAAAATTCCACACAACAGTCACTAACATCACTGACATTTACAGAATTTTGAGACATATTGCTAACTGTGGTCAAGGTGGAAACAGGTTTTACAGGATTTCTTTCAAAATACTCTTTTAACATGTTAATGTGACAGACCCTTTTTTCTTTACGCCGACCGGGTGTTTTTACAACATAATTCAAGTCATTAATCTTAGTCTCGATTTCATATGGACCATAGAAAATAGCTTGAAATGGATGTCCAGGAACATGCAAAAATACAAGTACTTTATCACCTGGCTTAAAAGTTCAGTTCCTGGCATCTTTGTCATACCATACTTTCATTTTGACTTGAGAACCCTTCAAGTTGGCTTGTGCTAATTTACATGCATTATTTAATCTTTCTTTAAATTTAAACACATAGTCCAACAAATTCATGTCATTAGTCTCATTCAACCACTTCTCTTTTAAAAGTTTAAAGGTCCCCTGACACAATGACCAAAAACAAGTTCAAAGGGACTAAACCCAAGAGACTCCTGAATTGCTTCACGTGCAGCAAATAGCAAAACATGGACACCTTCATCCCAGTCTTTTTTATACTGTTAACAATAAGTTTTCATCATAGTTTTAAGGATCTGATGAAAACGTTCAAGTGCCCCTTGGGACTCGTGATGATAAGCACTGGACTTGTACTGCTTAATACTTAGCCCATGCATAACCTGTTGAAATAACCCAGACATAAAGTTCGAACCTTGATCTGTCTGTATAGATGTAGGAAGACCGACAAAACTAAAGAACTTAGAAAGGGCCTTAATTATGGTTTTAGCCTTAATATTCCTAAGAGGGATGGCTTCAGGGAAACGAGTGGAAGTACACATAATAGTAAGTAGATACTGATTCCCAGAACTAGTCCTAGTCTATCGACATTTCAACTCTCCTGACCATTCCATCTTGTCTATGAGAGTGCGTATAATTAAAAAAATATACCACTGGACCAACAATCCCACCTTGAGTACCCCCTTCCGTAGACAACGTAAAGACTTTTGGATTAAACAGCTTGGCACTGCATATCCCTATGGATGTAACGATAATATCCAAAGTGTAGGCAATCTATCAAGCCCACTGTGTAATGGTGTTAATGTGATGGAACTTTTTAATTCTAACGTAAGACGTAAACGAAGTCACGGACATCGTTCATACACCCGACCCTACATACATGATGTCACTTTTTCATCTCTTTTACCTTACGTTAATAAAAAATTGGGTCTTCATCACATTCACAGCAAACTTTATTCTGTTCCTTTTACAAATCTCAATAAACTTTTTCAAGAAGCAAGAATGAACCCATACACGGATTCTTCAATCCCAGAATACATACTGAACTCCATTATAATGGACATCGCTTATCACAGACTGTTTAAGCCTGCACGCGTTACAAACGATGATTGTTCTGAACAGAAACGTCTTTTCCTTAAACTTAAATTTACAAATAAAGGCATAGACGCTTTAAACATTGGCAATGCTCTTAAGCATAAAAAGTTCAGTCCCGTATTCCACTATATTTTAAATTGAAGACCACGCCTTGCATTTCATATACACCTAGCATCGCATCCAAGCTATTCAATTACAAACAGGTTTTGCAGTGCCTAGACATCAACCATCTTCTACACAACACTGTCACATGTTCATGTGCTTCATCTCCTTTCATATACAATACTATCGGGCATGTCATTACCGGCGACGTTTCTATTGTTGAAAATGAAAGCCTCAAAAATCTTATTTTAAGGGGACCTAAATACCGGGAAGCCCGTTCATTTAATTGGAGTCAGAATTTCAGTTTAGTTATGGATTCTGTCGAAGATTATGCCAGACGATGGGCCAAACATGAAGACGTAGAACCAGACACTTTGTCTGAATCGCTGAAAGCCATACGATGGTTCATAAAATCTCGTATTCGAAAACTTAAAAGGGACTATGAAAACACGTTATCCCTCTGTATTTAATGATCCAGAAGTAGTAACTGAACTGGATAGATTACATGACCAATATGTACTGGTACCAGCAGACAAAGCCTCAAATAATATAGTTTTTTTTTGTAAGGCACATTACTATAATTGTTTAATTAGAAGAACTTGGGTTTAATACGAATTCTGGAAATCCTACTTACACACATAGTTCACTTTCAAAGGACGAGATCCTTCAAAATCACGTGTCCGTATTACGCTCATTTGATATACCTACAACGGATACCGATTTTGAGCTACCACATTTATACTGGATACCTAAACTTTATAAAACCCCATATAAGCAAAGATACATAACAGGACCAAGCAAATGTTCTACCAAACCTTTATCTTTACTCCTTACCAAGATATTGACAGCCGTTAAGGAGAAATTTCAACAATACTGTACAGTTGCTTATTCCAGAAGCGGTGTAAATCAGAAGTGGATACTTAAAAATTCTAAACAGCTTTTAGAAAATTTGAAGGCACACAATTTTTCTCGAATTCACAGTATCAAAACTTATGACTTCTCTACTCTTTACACTACTATTCCACATGAAAAAATTAAAAGAAAGACTTTTCAGCATCATAGACAACTGTTTTTTTCACTAAAGGTGGTACCCGAAAATTTAAATATCTAGTGATTGGCTATCAGGATACTTATTTCGTCAAACACCACTCTGATTCTACACATAAATATACTGAAGTTGATATAAAAACATGCTGGAATTTCTAATAGACAATATATTTGTAATGTTCGGAGACGTGGTCTTTCAACAAACTGTCGGCATTCCTATGGGAACCAATGGTGCCCCTTTATTGGCCGACCTGTTCCTTTATTCATACGAAGCAGACTTCATTCAGAAACTGCTGAATCAAAAGAAGAAAAAGTTAGCGGTGTCCTTTAATTTGACATTTAGATATATCGACGACGTTTTGTCAATTAATAATGACAATTTTCATACATATGTCAATACGATATATCCCAGCGAACTAGAAATTAAAGATACAACAGAATCAAGCACACACGCTTCATACTTAGACATTTTACTTAATATAAACACAGACGGGAAAGTAGCAACTAAGCTATACGATAAACGCGACGATTTCGGGTTTCCCATCGTAAATTTTCCACATTTAAGTAGTAATATCCCTCAGTCACCTGCATATGGAGTTTATATTTCACAAATGATCCGATATGCCAAGGCGTGTACAACATATGAATATTTCATATACAGAGGTAAACTACTCACTGACAAGTTATCGAAAACCGTTCCGCAAATTTTACGGTCGGTATTATAGTCTTGTTTGCGACTACTCTGTTTCACTAATTGAAATGTTGAGTTGCCTTTTCGTTGGCGGTTGTTGAGACGTCCGTACCAATTGTGACGAGGATACACTCCTCACGTATTTCATTGGACTTGACTGTGGACTCCCGGCGGGTGTGACCGGTCGACAGGGGATGCTTACTCCTCCATGGCACCTGATCCCACCTCTTGGTTTCCAGAGGTCCGTGTTTATCCATTTTTATCGGATTTGTATCTATGTCCTGGACATTCTATTGATTTATACTTTGGTATCGGAACCTACACAATGAACCACACTCTACTAAAAGGTTCCTCAAAAGCTGGAATGGGTTGGAGAGGGGCAGATGGAATTTTCTGATTACCAACCATCTGAGAAACATGACTTACAAAACTGAGAAACATCATTTCTAAGCCTAGGCCAATAAAAATGACTAAATATCCTAGAACATGTCTTATTAACACCTAAATGACCTGACATATGTGTGCCACGAGCTAAAGTCATGCTAACCCCCCGATATATCAATGGGACCACAATCTGGTGAACAACACACCACTTCTCCTCTGGAGATGCATCGGGTGGTCGCCATTTCCGCATCAAGATATCATCTTGGAGATAGAAACATTCCCCAACTTTAACCGCCTCTTCTGGTGGGAGCGCCCTCTCACGGAGCTTGAGTATCTCTTGGTCATTCTGTTGCTCAGCAATCAACTGTTTATGACTGAGAGTGTCTGACAATTTATTCACTAGTGGATAAATACCAGGTGAGGAATCTTCATCATGTGCAGAGACACGTCTGCAGTGTGATCATTGGCTGAGTCGTCATCACAATTGGCAAGGAGAGTGTCATTAAGGTCAATGACACTATCAGTCTTGGTTACTGGAACTTCGGAACTTTCTACCTGTTGCCTTTTTGCCATTGCTCTGGTAACAGCACATGCTGGATACAGGTCACTGTCATCATCTAAACTAGCATTAGGTGTGACGGCTTTACAAGCAATCGGATCCGCCACAACTCTGCCACCTGCTAAAACATTGCATAGCAGCAAGGAAATGCCTTCAACCGGAAGAGTAGGTCGCACACCTACAATCACTGGTCCAGTGATTATATCAGACTTAATAAAAATTCTATGGAGGGGAACATTAATGACGCCTAGCTCCACATCCTGTAATAAAACTGATTCACCAACAGAAGTCTGCTCAGACAGAGGCAACACACCCTCTAACAACAAATTCTTGGCAGTACCAGTATCTCATAAAATCTGAACAGGTAAAGCTTCACTAGACGCACCTACTGACACATATCCCCGAGACAAAAAGAGCTTATAATCTGCCATAGAATCATTAAATCTGGGCTTACTACAATCCTGAACATCAGGAATTTCAGACTGAGACAAAACAGAAGGCTTTCTACTACCTTTAACTGCAGCACAGGCATTTGGATTTGGATTTCGGTCATTCTTTCTCTTGAGTTTCCAACATTCACTAACAATATGACATTTTTTCTTACAATATGCACAGATAGGAGATAATCCTATATCATTGAGACCTTCAACACGTCCAAGTTTTAGACTGGGCGTAAGACCACCTACGAGAGCTTTTCGATGTGAATTGGACTGAGAAAATGATAATGACTGAGACTCTGACTGAAAATTTTTAGCACTAGTATTCCATGATGATTTTTGCAAAAAACTCTTTTTAGTGATTGAGAGCATAGGCATAGTTTTAACATGTTTGTCTGGTGTACACATAATTTAAATTCTTCAACAAGGATGAGTTCGCATAAATTTTCAAACTTTTTGTTCACACTTTTTGACCGTAACGATTGTTCAAATAAATCTTTCTTTTCTCTAGCAAATTCAACATAAGTTTGATTTTCAAATTTCCTATAACATCTAAATTTCTGTCTATAAGCTTCTGGTACAAGTTCGTAAGATTTAAAAATCGCAGCCTTCACCTTATCATAGTCTGAACTATCACCTAGACCCAATGTCGAATAAACTTCTGCCGCTTTACCAATTAATATACTTTGTAACATAATAGACCAACAGTGCGCGGGCACTTAAGACTTTCCTCGACCTTTTCAAACTGCGGGAAGTACTTATCAACAGATTTTTCCAGAAATTTCGGCACTAAACGTATATTTTTCGCAGCGTCAAATTCAGACCTGACAGGCAATGCCTGTGATTTAACCTGAGCTTCATATTGTAATATAAAAATCTCAGATACCAAAGTATAAATCAATAGAATGTCCAGGACATATATACAATTCCGGTAAAAATGAACAAACACGGACCACTGGAAACCAAGAGGTGGGATCAGGTGCCATGGAGGAGTAAGCATCCCCTGTCGACCGGTCACACCCGCCGTGAGTCCACAGTCAAGTCCAATGAAACACGTGAGGAGTGTATCCTCGTCACAATTGGTACAGACGTCTCAACAACCGCCAACGAAAAGGCAACTCAACATTTCACTTAGTGAAACAGAGTAGTCGCAAACAAGACTATAATACCGACCGTAAAATTGGCGGAACGTTGACATTAAACGCGGTTTTCGATATCCCTGTGTCAATAATTTTCATATGTTGTGCACGCCCTGGTATATCGGATCATTTGTGAAATATAAACTCCATATGCGGGTGACTGAGGGATATTACTACTTTAATGTGGAAAATTTACGATGGGAAACCCGAAATCGTCGCGTTTATCGTATAGCTTAGTTGCGAATTTCCCGTCTGTGTTTATATTAAGTAAAATGTCTAAGTATGAAGCGTGTGTGCTTGATTCTGTTGTATCTTTAATTTCTAGTTCGCTGGGATATATCGCATTGACATATGTATGAAAATTGTCATTATAAATTGACAAAACGTCGTCGATATATCTAATTGTCAAATTAAAGGACACCGCTAACTTTTTCTTCTTTTGATTCAGCAGTTTCTGAATGAAGTCTGCTTCGTATGAATAAAGGAACAGGTCGGCCAATAAAGGAGCACAATTGGTTCTCATAGGAATGCCGACAGTTTGTTGAAAGACCACGTCTCCGAACATTACAAATATATTGTCTATTAGAAATTCCAGCATGTTTTTTATATCAACTTCAGTATATTTATGTGTAGAATCAGAGTGGTGTTTGACGAAATAAGTATCCTGATAGCCAATCACTAGATATTTAAATTTTCGGGTACCACCTTTAGTGAAAAAGCAGTTGTCTATGATGCTAAAGAGTAGAGAAGTCATAAGTTTTGATACTGTGAATTCGAGAAAAATTGTGTGCCTTCAAATTTTCTAAAAGCTGTTTAGAATTTTTAAGTATCCACATCTGATTTACACCGCTTCTGGAATAAGCAACTGTACAGTATTGTTGAAGTTTCTCCGTAATGGCTGTCAATATCTTGGTAAGGAGTAAAGATAAAGGTTTGGTAGAACATTTGCTGGATCCTGCTATGTATTTTTTTGCTTATATGGGGTTTTATGAAGTTTAGGTATACAGTATAAATATGGTAGCTCGAAATCGGTATCCGTTGTAGGTATATCAAATGAGCGTAATACGGACACGTGATTTTGAAGGATCTCGTCCTTTGAAAGTGAGCTACGTGTGTATGTAGGATTTCCAGAATTCGTATTAAACCCAAGTTCTTCTAATTAAACAATTATAGTAATGTGCCTTACAAATAAAAACTATATTATCTGAGGCTTTGTCTGCTGGTACCAGTACATATTGGTCATGTAACCTATCCAGTTCAGTTACTACTTCTGGATCATTAAATACAGAGGGATAACGTGTTTTTCATAGTCCCTTTAAGTTTTCGAATACGAGATTTTATCAACCATCGTATGGCTTTCAGCCATTCAGACAAAGTGTCTGGTTCTACGTCTTCATGTTTGGCCCATCGTCTGGCATAATCTTCGACAGAATCCATAACTAAACTGAAATTCTGACGCCAATTAAATGAACGGGCTTCCCGGTATTTAGGTCCCCTTAAAATAAGATTTTTGAGGCTTTCATTTTCAACAATAGAAACGTCGCCGGTAATGATATGCCCGATAGTATTGTGTTTGAAAGGAGATGATGAACATGTGACAGTGTTGTGTAGAAGATGGTTGATGTCTAGGCACTGCAAAACCTGTTTGTAATTGAATAGCTTGGATGCGATGCTAGGTGTATAGCTATATGAAATGCAAGGCGTGGTCTTCAGTTTAAAATATGGTGGAATACAGGACTGAACTTTTTTGTGATTTAGAACATTGCCAATGTTTAAAGCGTCTATGCCTTTATTTGTGAATTTAAGTTTAAGGAAAAGACGTTTCTGTTCAGAACATTCATCGTTTGTGACGCGTGCAGGCTTAAACAGTCTGTGATAAGCGATGTCCATTATAATGGAGTTCAGTATGTATTCTGGGATTGAAAAATCTGTGTAGGGATTCATTCTTGCTTCTTGAAAAAGTTTATTGAGATTTGTAAAAGGAACAGAATAAAGTTTGCTGCGAATGTGATGAAGACCCAATTTTTTATTAACGTAAGGTAAAAGAGATGAAAAAGTGACATCATGTATGTAGGGTCGGGTGTATGAACGATGTCCGTGACTTCGTTTACGTCTTTACGTTAGAATTAAAAAGTTCCATCACATTAACACCATTACACAGTGGGCTTGATAGATTGCCTACACTTTGGATATTATCGTTACATCCATAGGGATATGCAGTGCCAACCTGTTTAATCCAAAATTCTTCACGTTGTCTACCGAAGGGGTACTCAAGGTGGGATTGTTGGTCCAGTGGTATATTTTTTCAATTATACGCACTCTCATAGACAAGATGGAATGGTCAGGAGAGTTGAAATGCCGATAGAGTATCTGGTTACCCCCATTATTAATTTCGAATCGATGACCAGATACTCTTTTTTTAAAGGGCCCCTTAGTTTCGCCAACATAAGGTACACTCAATTCCGTAAACAACGTTAGATGATTTGCAGTCTAGATGATCCCAGCTTCTGGTGTTATAATGCTTATTTGTCAGATTGCTGGTGAATACTTGATTCGTTATTATTATTTGAAAATGAACTATAAAAAATGTCGTCAAGTGGAATCTGACAATTTTTATGGGAACATAAGCATTATTATGTTTATACCATAACTGGTCATCTTTTGACTGTACAAATGTAAAATTATTAATGTCCCGAAGGACAACCCGGGGAGCACCAAACAATCTCTGCGAGTCTGTGCTCCCGATAGACTTCACAGAAGGACACCTTGTTATACTGGGCGCCGTGTCATCCAGTATGCAATGTTTTGGTACTTGTTTATCTGAGTTTCTCTAGCTCAAATGTCTTTCGTTTTCACGCTCTCTCTCTGTTCTAATTCTAACTTTCTCATTTCAAATTCTAATCTTTTTGCTTCTAAATCATAACCTCCTTCAACTTTAACTTCAGGAAAATCATCAGTTTCAAAAACTTCTTCTTGTACTAACTTCTTGGCTACTAAAATTTTAATTTCACACTTTTTCATAGATGACATATAAAAAATATGGTCTGTTCTCCTATAACTTGGTCTCAAAAACAGTCTCAGCTGTTCTAAACTTGTTCTAAACTTGTTCTAACTTGTTCTAAACTTGTTCTGCCCGAAGACCTGACCTTCTCTGTATATATACTCTAAAACAGTTCTAGAAATCACTAGATAGGAACAATAAAGAAAATGGTCATTCTACAAGATTCAGGAAAGTCCCTATGGCTAAATATAGTAACATGATGACAGAGCTAGAATGTCCTTTAACAAACACACAAACAACTGATTTTCCAGAAAAGTCCAGATGCACTAAGTTCAACAAGTACAAATAATTGTGAACACGCACCCATTAACCCTCATAACAATATATATATATACAGGGTGCTTCAGAAAACATGTACCCACTTCAAATGTCCATAACTTTGTGCAGACACATGATAATATAAATTTTAGAATCATTAAATCATTAGAAAGAGATTTGAATTGAAAATTTATGATTATTTAAACCTAATACCTATGAGGTGGTTTTACTACCAAAATGGATGACAAAACCTTGAAGAAGAACCTTCATTTTTTATGTTGATAAATTTTATTTTGAGTATACCTGCTCAAATTGATCTTGGCGACTTAAATCAGGTAATACGGATACAATTGTTAGGATTTCATTGGACATACGTGAAAATGTGATCCGAAACTTCCTGAGTGGGTTACAGTTATTAATAGAGAAAACGATGAACATTTGGAATATGTAATGAAAAATGACGGTAAATTTCCAAAATGTATATAGTCTAGAATATGGCTCATCTAAATAATATTTAAGTTATATACCAACAATATTGTTATGAAACACTCTTTAATAAATATTATAAACATAATACCATAGTTATAATGCTAAAGATGATCGTTTTTTTCAATTAGACTTCATCAGTTGAGCTCCAATTTAAAATGTATATATATTTTCTAAAGAGAAAGTGGTATCTTACAAGGTCAAATAATAAATCTAAAAGTATAGCCGAAATCCGTCTAAGAGTAACCACTGTAAAAAGTTGACTATCTTACCTTTAAAATACTTTGGAATTTAAATGGTGTTATAAGTGCCAAATATTACTATAGTGTAAGATTATCAGCTGGTAGCGAAATACCAGGTACTAGGTTTATGTATACCCTCGGAAACTCAAATATGATATATTCCTTAGTTTGATATGTAGTTTGTAACATATTTTATTAAACGGTAAAGTCGGGACATGTTTCTGAAACATCCTCTCTCTCTCTCTCTCTCTCTCTCTCTCTCTCTCTCTCTATATATATATATATATATATATATATATATGTGTGTGTGTGTGTGTGTGTGTGTGTGTGTGTGTGTGTTTTCGACTAAACGTAATCTTAGTAATTATCATTTGACAGTCATCATTAAGAGAGTGCTTGATCAAAGATCAATTATAATGCACTTGAATGTTGAATGGAATGTAGAGACGTTTTGTTAATGTGAATTATATAATTAAAAACTTGTACTCCTTAGAATTCAGAAAATGTATAGGTCACAGTGAACGAAGGACGCTAAGTTTTCCTATGTTTTAACCCGATCCTTTGTATATTTCAGAGATTCATGTATTCCACTGTTCATGATTGTCGTATATTGTTTGTGGCATCCTATCAGCTATGTGGTATTTTTATTTGTAAGAATATTGTCTCGTTTGTTTTCAGATGTTTTGAACCTTGACGACAATACAATGGCGATTTGGATTTTACTCATTTCGTCTATATTTCTTATGTTAATGTTAAACAACATATAATTAGTTGTATATGCCATGCACTGACATAACATTTACCAGTGTCAATACGCCTGTCAGACACACACCAGTACATGATACCAACTGCTCCGTTTCAAAACACTAATCAGTTCAAACATGTCAACAAAGTCAATATATGTACAGTATATAAAAATCAAAGATAACAAAGTTTAAATCTTCAGGATGTCCAGGAAACAATCTGGCGAATATTGGACAAACATGTACTTCTGGAAATACAGAGGTGGGATCAGTAAAATCCGTGTTTATCCCATTTTCACCAACTTTGTATTCTTATACACCTCCTGACGCTTAATACATGAGTGTGTGATATTTTAAAAACATATGATGTTCATGTTAATGTTTCATTGGATGACCCTTTATTTGCATTTTGTTGTAAAACGGCATAATAATTAACTACAACAGATAACTATTGTATACTTGTTATATTTCACGGGAAGAAAATTTCGTGTTTTTTCTGAAAGGGGCTTATTCAAAAGTATTAAATTTCGCGCAATATTAGTTACGAATTGTCTTTCTGATTCATAAGTGTAATGTTTTATATTCACTAGTATTTAATTTTGCTGTATTTTATATGACCGTGAATATAGCGAAATTAAATCTCCGGGTATTTTTAATTTTGTTTTTCCTTTTTTTTTTTTTTTTTTGGATAAGTTTTTCGATATTTAAGTTAAAATAGAGGGTAATGCGTTTATTGTTTCAATAATAAGACTAGGCTAATTACAATATAACGTAATGTGCATCATTCTCCGTTAGTACCGCCTATAATTACTTTACTTTTACCATACATTCAGTATATAAAAAGTACAGGTTCCAATGTATTTAAGAATTATACAATATTCTAAGATGGCGGACACAGTACAAATACGAAACTCATTAAAATACAGACTTAATATCTACTGAAAGAATTACCCTATGCTTATTGGCCAAGATAAAGAGAAGATACCTTCAATATCAACAAATAAAAAAATCAAAATTACAGAGTTGATATCAGGTGATATGAGTTAAAATCTACGGAAAGCATTACCCGACAAATATACCTTCAATATCAACTAATAAATAAATTGATCAATCGCAAAAAAGGAAATGACACAACAATCAATAACAAAAATATATCAATCAATATGAAATGAAAAAGCAATCAATAACAAAAATATATCAATCAATATCAAACAAATAAATCAATAAATAATTTTAATGGTAAAGAGTTTGTTTTTGCAATCTATGAGACGAACATTCGTGTAACGTAACAAGCCAAGATGATCGGTAAGAAATCAATACACAAACTGTATACATAAATCTTAACTGATACGCCCAATATTGACATGACTTTATAAAGGACAATATATAAGTATTATGAATACATAATGTTTCTGGAAAGGAATGATGTAAATAATTACAATGTCAACATTATCTGAAAGGCTAATTATATTTAATGTTGATTGATGCCTATGATTCATTATCAATTTCTATTTAGTATGAAGCGCTAAAATTAACGAATGAATCGATATCTTTAAACACACTTTCTTTAATGTGTTAATATAAAAATATAATTATATATACAGTCAAACCTATTATAAAACCCGTTATATTGAAATCCTGTTTTAATTGAAATGATTTTGATTTACCCTTATAACCTCGTTATTTTGAAACGAAAAATTAATTCCCCTTCAGTTTCAATATATTTTGGTTGTATATATATATATATATAAATAGTCATATAATGTTCGACTAGGAGTATGTAGGCATGCATGGTCAAATATTGTACCATGTGCGCACGTAAAATAAACTGTATAAAACAGGGTCACAATATATACCTGTTTATATATTTGTTTAGGTCAAAAGTAATACTTCAAATAAAAATATAAGAAAAAAATATACCTTGACTACAAACATGTATAAAAACACAGTTAACCTATTGGAATAAATTATTTCTTGGATATTAAAAAGGTCAAAAATTTACATTGTAGTGACAGAGAATGGGTTAAACTGTTATATACTCACCATGTTGAAACAAATTTAATACTGTGGAAATATTTAGCCTGAAGCGTTTTTTAAGAAATGAGAAAGACATTATTATCTGACTACCATCACCTGTCACATGCCCTTATTTAAACGTCACTATATATTACGACAACTTCAACAAATTTCTTTGGTTCTTTCTCCAGGCGTACATTCAGATGTATTCTAATTTGAGCAAGGTGGATTCTATAGTCTTTCCAGAGCCGGAGACATACACATCGATACCCCATGTGTCTCCGGTTGGGATTTAGCTTCTGACCAGAAATATGGATCTCGCGTAAATTGGAAAAGTCTTTATTTTATGCAAAAAAGAATAAATTTCCCAAATTTCGAGATGTTTCGGTACATGGGATTTACAAGTATTCTTATATTGGTTGGAATTTTATCATACGCTGAGCCATTGCCATCTGCCTGTGTTCGATGTAAGAAACAAACTGATTGTGTCCTACCGAAATGTGTGTGTTGTAGTGAGGAAATGCCTCTTAGAAAGGAGGAAGTACCTCAAATGGTATTTTTCACGTTTGATGATGCTGTCAACACTCATATTGCTGGATTTTACCGTCAACTTTTTCATTCCAACCGTAAAAATCCAAATGGATGTCCCATTTCGATGACATTATTTATTTCCCATGCAAACACTGTGTATACCCTTGTCAGAGAATTCTATCAAAAAGGTATGGAAATTGCGTCCCACAGCGTCTCACACGGTCATCCTAGCACATCAACATTCCTGAAAGAGGCAAAAAGGCAAAAAGATAATTTAGCTCGAATGGCTCGAATACCGTCAACAAGAATCAAAGGATGGCGAAGTCCGTTCTTGGAACCCCTTGGGGACGCTCAGCCAAATTTGCTGCAAAGTTTAGGATACGCGTATGACGCTACACTTACCTACACTAAAGGTGTCTTAGATAAAACAGCTCCATTACCATTTACACTTGATTATGGGTGGCCATACAAATGCAATATTAAACCATGTCCTCGAAAAAAACATAAAGGATTTTGGGAAGTACCAGTTGTGTCACTAAAGGATTATTTAGGGAAGTACGAATGCGTTTACGTCGATGGATGCACTAATCCTCCACCAGATGAGGAATCAGCGTTTAACTTTCTGTGGGAAAACTTCCAAACTTACTATAAAACAAATAAGGCACCTTTTGGAATCAATATGCATGCGGCTTGGTTCTTTCATGGCGACAGATTGAAAGCAATGGATCGTTTTATAAAAGAATTAGTAAAGTTGGATGATGTGTATATTGTGTCGGTAAAACAAGTGATTCAGTGGTTACAAAACCCTTCCCCGTTAGCGGAGATAGGTACATTCAAACCATGGAGTTGTAAAAGTTCTAATTCATCGTCGTCATTTCATCTTAGAAATAAACAAATTCAAAAGAGAATTCGTGAAAAGCAAGAATCCCAGAAGGAAAAACAACAAGCTGAAGTAAGTCGGAGACACAGAGAATGGAGTAACAACCAAAACTCTGAGACTAGTGGTACAATATCGAAAGTAACACCAACAAAACATGGTAATAATATAAAAAGAAAGTTTTCTAGACAACCTGCTAAAGAAACAAAAACAGTTTCATCACCTGGATCATCTTGGCAGAGTCTTTTGTCACATTATGCTCGCAAACAACAATCGCTGTCAAGAAACTATCCTAGAAAAACCATCAAAAACACTGATATAGCTAAACCTTCTGAAAAACCTAGAGAAACAATTGCAGAAGAAAGGGAAAGAAAAAATAAAGAGAGATTAAAATTAATTGAACGAGAGAAAATAAGAAAACTGAAGGAAAATAAACGAATTCGACAGCAGCAGCAATTAGCCGCCAAAAAACGAAAGCAAATTGAGTTGCAGAGAATTATTTCAGAAAAACAAAAGAACATAGATAAGAAAACACAAACTAATGAAGGAGAAAAACCTAGTCAGATTCAGGAATCAAATAAACAACAAAAAACTGAGACGATATACAAATCAAATCAATACATATTTACAAACGTAGTTACAACGAACACACCACAGCATAATTACAAATCTTTGGTTCAGAAGAAATCACAGGAATTTCAAGACAAACCTCCACATATTCAAGAAAATAATAACAGTTCACCAAAAGAGGCGAAGGGTGAATCCGCCAGAAAAGAAAAACATCAAAGTATTCATGAGAAAAAGGACATCGTGAAACAAAATATAACATACGATAAGACATCTGAAGGAACGTACGATAAGACATCTGAAGGAACGTACGATAAGACATCTGAAGGCAAATTAACACTGCATACTTCACCTACAACTGTGAAAAATGTAATTGAACATAATGAGAATAATAAAAGAAATGTTACAGTTGAAAGCAAGGTAGAACAAAAACCAAATCCAATGGAACTTCAAAAGAAAGATGTAACAACTGAACAGTATAGAAAAAATATCTTAGAGAAACCAAAGACAACAGAAACTCATAAGAAGAAAACTAGACGACAACGCTTAATACATAAACAACGTATTGATAAACTGAAGCAAATTATCAAACAGAAACTGATGAAGACAAAGACACTAGCGCTCAGGAAATTAAAAGAAAACAAATCCATTAAAATGATGAACAAACATTCCAAAGCAGTAACAATAAATGCTGTTATTGCTAGAGAAATAAAGGACTTTTTAAGACAGGAACCGTGGAGATCGTGGCTTCTAGCGTACCGCCAGAAAAGAAAAGAAGAACCAAAATACAAATCTGTGAATACGAAGAAGAAACAAAGTGAGAACAATATTATAAGTACTAAAGTCCCCGCAGTGAACACCAATTCGAACCAAAATACGGCTAAGAACATTTCAGGACCTGATTTAGAGATCAATATGAGATTGAAACATTTAAATACGCCTTCATCAAATATACGCATACAAAATCAGAATATATCTGTTACAACACCTGACTCAGCGTATACGACTACTACTGTTAACATAAAACCATTTGACAAGTCCAGGAGAAATGAGACTCCAACTCTAAAGCTGCCAAACTTTCCGGAAAGCGGTACAGTTAGACTTGGACAAGCAGCTGGTGGTTTGGTAGCTCATACTGTAACAAAATCTTTTAATGGTCGTACAGTGGACGGTTTGGGGGCAAATATTACAGTGTTACCAACAGGCAAAGAGGTTATGTTATCGAACGGCATAATTGTTTCTAAATCATCTGTGGGTCCACAAAAGTTGGGTAAAATCAGACCAAAAATAAACAGCAAACTCTCAGAGTTCATTGAATTCGATATACAAAAACAACAACGTAAAGCTGGAAGCCTATCAGAGACTACTATGTCACCCAGTCCAACGGAAACCACAAGGAGTTGCATTCAGAATATAAACTGCATTGCACCAGAATGTATTTGTAAAACTGACAAAACGCCATTAGGTTTTCCTTCACAGAAACTTCCCCAAATTATATATCTGACAATAGAGGGAAACATCAATTTTCTATCATATTCAAAAATGAAATCATTATTCACTAATTCCAGGAAGAATCCAAACGGTTGCAGAATAGGTGGGACATTTTTTGTTTCTGACATGAGTTCAAGCTATCGTTTGGCAAATATATTGAACAAGGATGGAATAGAAATTTCATTACATGGAATTACATCAACTCAGGATAAAAGCACAAAGAAAATAAGTATGGAAATCCATGATCAAATACAAAAACTAGTGGCAAATGGAATTCCTGCTAAAGATATCAAAGGTTGGAGGTCATCTAAGTTTGAGTCTTTTGGAGACCCCCAATTTTATATTATGCAGAATAATTCTCTCTATGATTCTTCCCTTTTAACTAACAGAAGCGCTGTTAACGAAAGGAAACTTTGGCCTTTTACTTTAGATTTTGGTTGGAACGAACCATGTTCAAACTCAATATGTCCAACTAAATCTCACCCAGGGGTATGGGAAATACCCGTCACACCTGTTGTTTCATATGATGGATTATCAACTTGCAACCACGTGGATACATGTGACATGCAGCCAAAAGATGAGGATGAAACATTTAAATTCTTAATGGATAATTTCAATTCATATTATAAAACAAACAAAGCTCCGTTCGGAATACATATATCACAAAAGTGGTTTTACTGGTATTTCAACCGTAATTTGGCTGGTTTAAGTAGGTTTTTAGATACAGTGCGGAAAAAGAACGATATATATATTGTGTCAATATCAAAGATGATTGAATGGATGAAAAGTCCGACCACCATAGATCAAATCAGGGATTTCAAACCTTGGCAATGCTGAAATATGAATTTTGCAAACGCTTTCTGCTTCCCCGTATTCTAGATCTATCACCAATGTTTTCCATGTCAATGTGGTATCAAGTGTTCTCTATCAAATGATGCAATGATAATATTTACATAATTCTTATATTTTATGTGTCTCATAAAAGTATGATAACTTTACTTTAGAAATTTTATTAACAATTCCAAAGTTATAATTTTAGAAATAAGCCAAAACAAATACTCAAGATTGATGTTTTCAAATTTAAAGGTAGTTCAGTGCACAAAATATGATTTTTAGCTGGCATTTTTATTATTTTTTCTTGAGATTGAAATACTTCGTCTCTTCTTGAAATGAACTTGAGGTTGTGTGATGAATAAAGTTATTTGGTGTAGGGTAATTATATTTCTGCGAGATAATGTTTTAAATGATTTAATGGTATTTACACGAGCAAATTGTAATGACAATACGGTATCAAAGTATTGAATTACATGTGTATTTAATGCAACAAGATTTACGAAATCTTATTGTTATACATCATGTCATTAAAATATGTCAGAAATCGTCGTTATTACTGAATTTTCTGAAAATACAAATAAAATTTATTTTTGCAGAATTTGACGAAAACATACGATTTTCTACTCTGTATACAAAAAGTTTGCACAATAACTTAAAAGAGGGACGTTTTAACATAATCGATAACTTTTTTCACTTAAAGTAGTACCCGCAAATTTAAATGACTATTAATTGTTTATCATGATACTTATTTCGTTCAGCACCACTCTGATTTAACACAAACTACATTGAAGCTGGTATCTAATATACAATATACTTTTATATATAGTTTTTCGATATTAGATCTTTCAGGAACCCGTCAACATTCCGAAGGGAACCAATAGACCATTTTCGAGTTGTCCGATTCCGTTCAGTTTCGTCACAATAGTTTGTACTTAGACTACGTGACGTCATCTGAAAGTTGGGCAAGGTCGATTCAGGTTATGTAATATTTTCATTGACGATATTCGGCGATATCTTATTTCACTTCATCTGCGAGGAATTAATTTTAGTTAAATTATCCTTCTTGTGGATATGGAAAGTGTCATCACTTTCCTGTAGTCTAATTTTCAAATATGCCACCTATTGCTTCATGATATAAATATCCCTGGTCATATAGGCGATAAACTGCTTATCTGGAATATAGTGATGGCCTACTTTGCTCTTGAAACTGCACTATATTATGACGAATCCTGACGTAACAAGACATCTCGAAAATGGTCTATTGCCACTTTATTAACCGACCTCTTCTTTTATTCATATGAAGCATACTTCATTCAGAGGCCTCTAAGTTAAAGGAAAAATAAGCTACGTGTGGCCTACAATGTGAGATTTAGATATATCGACGACGTTCTGTCAATAAAAAATGACTATTTCCATACGTAAATGAAAGCTATCCACCCAACGCAGCAGAACTTAAATACACCAAACAACCAAGCACATACACACACACACACACACACACACACACACACACACACACACACACACACACACACACACACACACACACACATATATATATATATATATATATATATATATATATATATATATATATATATATATATATATATATATATATACTGAGAAAATCGCAAGTATTCTGTATGTCTGATACACTGCATTTCATTAGTACCTTAATTGTAATGTTCCTTTTATGAATAAAATAATTTACTGAAATGTGACCCACTCTGAATTTATGTCATAGGAATAAATTCAGAGTAATTAGTAATCAATATATATTTCAGTCATACTGAAGCGGTCAGTGTGATTAAAAAATAATTACTTAATATTCAAAATCCTTTAAAAACCTAATGAAAAAAATATCATTTATAATGCATTTGGAATTGTATATGTGATCAGATAGTTTTAAAATAGAAAACATTCAACTTATAAGAAATAGAATTGAATATATTAGAATCGTAACAGATAGCTAATATAAAACATTTATATTAACATGGAGATGTCATTTGTTATGTGCATTCTTCGTTTGACCTAAAGACACGGGACAATAAATTAAGAATTGCTCTTTAAAGTCACAAAAAGGACTTGACAATTGTGTAACTGATTTCAAACATATCTGAACACAACACTACAAATGTTTATTCTCACAGAAGCATTTTTCGAAGCAAATTAATTTAATTATTAAGAGAAATGAATATTATCTCCTTGTAATGTGACTTTCAATAATTTTGTTTAGTTTTAATATTCAAAATCCATATTTCATATACATAGAGAGCATGTTATGTGTTATTCAAGGGGCATTCGCGGTAGTTATTTTTAAAGTTATTTCCCTTTTTACTATTTAGATTGATATACAATATCAAAAAAGAAATATACACAGGCATAAACATTCTTAAATTCCTCTATATTTTGTGACTATTGCTTGAGAAACAAAATTTTGCAATTTTCACTATTTGTATAAGCATTCCACACTGGACCTGACCTAAACTATATAGGGATATAAGATTTTATACCTGTGTATAGCTCTTATATGTTATTGTACATCAAGTACAAGTAGATAAAGAAGAAACAATCAAATAGTTTTGGTAAACACAAGAAATTCATAAGAATTTCAAATATATCTTCATAAACATTTTTCTTTGTTTTATCCAACAAACACGTTTTATAAATATTATATTTCTCGATAAAATGTTTAGGTTCCTTGGACACGCCAACTTCCGGAAATACTCTCCAATGTCATGATAAAGCTGTCGTCGCTCAAAAAGCTCTCAAGCTTTGAAGCCCTTTACCGGCATTTGGTGACGTCTCCATATGAAGTTAAAAATTAAAATGTGAAGCCAATTGATTATTTTCTTGAACTAAATTCTATGTAATAACTTTAACAATTTTGCAATGTACTAAGAAACAATATGGTTTGGCGGACATATTTTTTTTTAACTCGCTTTGTGGATTATAAAGTGTACACCGGGTCAAACCGTATTATTTTCCAATACATTGTAAAATTGTCAAAGTTAATCCTTAAATAAATGCAACATATACATTACTTTATTTCTTGGATGGATGTTTAATTTTTGTAGTTTTTTCAAAAGTGCTTAATTAAAACTATGCATTTTCTAAGATGAAGTTACGTGACCATGTGACAGGAACAAGAAAAACTTGAATATAAATACTTTATCAATAATAATTTGTTTCGCAAGATATCGATTAGAAAATCATATAATAATTAAGTCTTAATTAACACTGTTCTCGGAATTATGAATTTACGTATTAATTTACCTAAAGCAAAGCGTGTATATATATATATATATATATATATATATATATATATATATATATACATATATATATATATATATATATATGTGACGATAGATGTTTTCATTGTTGCACGCACGGGTTCTAGAGTAGTCGTGTGTTTCATTAGATTAACCGGAAAGGTTAAATGTTAAATGTTTTATGCTTAATATTGTTGTAGTATGTAGGTGCGTGTGTTAACTGTAATGAAAGTCATGTTTCCCTACTTAGTTACACCGGGCTACGTTAAGGGTAAAAACAAGTTCAACAGATTTTGCGTGTACTAATTAACTTAATCTAATAAAATTGCGGTTGTCTTGTTATTGTGGTGTAATTTATGTTACATGACTGTATATAGGCGTTCGTACGAGACGTGCATAATTAAGTTATATAAAGTATCTCATCAAACTAAATCGTTATATTCCACTCTTTAATTCGTATTGTTTCATGGGAACTGAATCATGATATTTCCCTTACAAGGATGAACAAATGACAATATCGGCAATATATCTTGATGTCATTTGAAACTGTTATTTTGCTTTTGTTTATTTTTTTGTTTATTTTTTTGTTTTTTGTTTGTTTTTTTTTTTTGTTTTGTTTTGTTTTCCTTTCTTTGCTTTTGTTTGTATTTGTTTAAATCGCATGTTATATATATATATATATATATATATATATATATATATATATATATATATATATATATATATATATATATATATATATATATATATATATATATATATAAAAACCATGTTCAACTAAAACTAACTATCAAACATAATTGAAAACAACATTAGTAAAAGACGTAAAGCCATATCTGTACTAACTGCCTAGGATAGGTTTACATAAAATTATATATTCTAATCAAGTAGTTAGAACATTCTCTTAAAATTTTTTAAACAAATTCTTAATCTTGAATAAGGAAAATCTTATTTCAGGGTTAGACAAAAAATAAAGGTAATATCCTAATTTAAAGAAACAAATGTTGGACAGATTTAATTTCTTCAAAGTAAAGTCTCTTTATATACATATTTCTATAAGTGATTCACTAACTTTATGTTTTTTTTTATCTTCATAATTCATGTAAGGATGCTATATTTACAGTGTTACATGGAAATCTTCTTTTAGGAAAAACCACGTAAAGCTCCTTTACATTATTTCATAACAGTTTCTGATACAACAATTTGTTACATTATTCTCTCGGTTTTCACATATCATTCAACCGTCAGTAATCGCGCATTCCAGTTTCCTGTTCCCAATATTGTTCGGTATTTTCACTATTTCCAGATGATAATTAGACTAGCCAAATTTAACATTCTATAATGATAATAATATCTTTCGCGAAAGGACTGACACACTATCTGTTGGCAAACGTTCCCGTTATGACGTCACAATTACATGGCCTGTCAAAATTTCCGAGATTATGACGTCACAATCACGTTGAGAGTCACATGTCAGGCATGTGGTGATGTTTCAATTGTTTTTTTGCGTTGACCCTGTAGGTCACGCAGAAAATGTATAAGCGAGTTGAAACCGGATGCTATGGGGAAAGTCAGCTTGCGCATGCACGGAAGATCCTGAGGACCGGATTTAGTCCGGATATGGCCTGACGGGATTTTACGTGCATTTAAAAGGGAAATAGTATAATAAAGTTGTGATTTTAAGATATAAACTGTTTAAAGCCCCACTAGCGAAGATAACACTGTGGAACTTTGTTTAAGTAATAATGTATGATTGATATAGCCTAAAGATATAAGTTCTTTCTGTATGTTGATTTGTTGATGGGTAATACAAATGTGAAAATAATAAGCGAAGTCCGTTGGGCCACACCAAGATACAAGATGAAGTCGCGTGCAATATAAATATTAAGTTACCTAACATTGAAAGTTCCATAGACCTGCGTATTGTTTTGTTTTTATTCTAGTAGAATAAAATTTGTTTTAAATGTATCCAGTCTTTCTGAACTTATTAATTTAAAATATCCTTTTGAAAAAAACGGGGAATGAGGCACTATTATAGGCATTTACCAATAATGTTTATTTATGGTGTTGCTGGAAAACTCGTACACAAGGCAAATCTGCACTTCGGAAATTATATGTAAAAAGGTATTGCAAACCGCAAGGAATTTATTCCTTACTTTCGGTTATAAAAAAGTCGGTATCTATTATATAAAAAGTGGGGAATAAATTTTGTGCACTCGATCGGTCGACTCGTTTTTACTGAATGTTCCCTTTCAGTCATCTCATTTTAATTAACAGCAAAAGAGCAATGTTATTGTAACCCTTTACAGGTACGACATAGAAATATTTAATACAAAGAGATATATCAAAATGTCTATTTCCGCGAGTGTAAATGCTTCAGACATATAATTAAAATGCTGGACTCATCGCTTTCGAGTCTGTCATATTATAATTTTGTGTCTGTCATATGATAATTTTGTGGTTTGTTAACAACTAAAATGACATTCGTCTTAAAAAGCTTTTTGAGTGTTTATTACTTCGTTTCCGATGTAAGGTAACGCTGTATAAGGTTTGGCTTGGTTTGACATTCAAATCTTATTCAAAAGTAATTAGAATGGTTTTGTGTTAAATTAGATGGGAGAGAACGAGAATTTTTTAGATAGATTTTTTAAGATAGACAAACTATATAACTCGTGACAACAAAGACACAGAACAATTATAAATACGACTAAATAAATGAACTTTAAAAGTTCAGTATTTCTATAACCAATAATTCACTTACTTTTAGAGAGCAACAAGTCCATAGAACAGGATAATGAGCACCGGGGTATCTCCGAGCGCATCACATCGCACGGTCACCCATCCAGATGCTTAACGGTAGAACATAAACTTAAACACAACCATCCAGCCACAAAAACTGGCTATTGGAGTACACAGTTACTCAGTCTATATCCACGACTGTTACACACAGGAAAACGTATGGGTTTGTACCTTTAGCTATTGATATAATCATACAAGAGAAATATGAACATCAAATATTATTGACACATATATTTTATTAAATTTGTTTACATGAACAGTATAAATCAGATGCGTATGCGATATATATATATATATATATATATATATATATATATATATATATATATATATATATATATATATATATCGGAGGATTTGATTTGATTTTTTGTTTTACGCCATACTCAACAATTTTTCAGTCATATGATGGCGTCCAGTTTTTATTGGTGGAGGAGAAACCCCGGTTACCCGGGTAAAGACCACCGACCTTCCGCAAGAATATCGGAGGACGCTGACTCCTTCCGGACACCTGATCCTATCCCCTTTGGGGCTCGCAATTGTTCTTTATGTTGAGACCATTTGTATATCCGATGTGTCGTATTCTTGGAGATTCGATTATGCATTGTTACTTCTTAATTTTAATGTATAGGCTATATAAATCCGAACAGCTTTAAGAAAACGTAGATGTACAAACTTACTAATTCGAAGCATCAGAAAATACCACTTCTCTCTTTAACTCAACAATCAACATTTTAATTGGAACGATATACTTTATCACAGAATAGTGTCAAATGGTTTTCAAATTCTAACGCTTTTCTTGAAATATTCAATACTTTGTTGTTGGCCATCTTGATATATGGATATATTATCAGATACAGCTTAGCCTGTAGGTGGCTGTTACCTGTGAATTAATGATTACTTTAACCTGAACGAGTTTTAATTTTCGATAATATAGCATAATAACATGCTTATTAACATAAGCTGTATGTTCTGATTACCTTATAGCACTAATTGAAATATTGAGTGACCTAATTGTTCTAACGTAAGTGTTGATTCATCTGTAAATCATCATGAGGATATATTCCTAATTTTTGTTTTTGGATATATTTATTGGCGAGTGTGGCCAGTCACCAGGGGATGATTATTTTATTATTTTTGGATAATTATATTTATTGGCGAATGTGGCCTGTCACCAGGGGATGTCAATTATTGTTTTTGGATATATTTCTTGGCGAGTGTGGCGGTCAGCAGAGGTCACCAGGGGATGATTATTTTAGATATATTTCTTGGCGAGTGAAGCCAGTCACCAGGGGATGATTATTTTAGATATATTTCTTGGCGAGTGAGGCCTGTCACCAGGGGATGATTATTTTTGTATTTAGATATATTTCTTGGCGAGTGAGGCCTGTCACCAGGAGATGATGATGATTATTATTATTATTATTATTTGATAATTATATTTATTGGCGAATGTGGCCGGTCATCAGGGGATGTCAATTATTGTTTTTGGATATATTTCTTGGCGAGTCTGGCGGTCAGCAGAGGATGACAATTTTTGTTTTTGGATATATTTATTGACCAGTGAGACTGGTCACCAGGGGATGACAATTTTTGTTTTTGGATATATTTATTGGCGAGTGTGGCCAGTCACCAGGAGATGATTATTTTTGATATATTTCTTGGCGAGTGAGGCCTGTCACCAGGAGATGATTATTTTTGTTTTCAGATATATTTATTGGCGAGTGAAGCCAGTCACCAGGAGATGATTATTTTTGATATATTTCTTGGCGAGTGATATCACCAGGAGATGATTATTTTTGATATATTTCTTGGCGAGTGAGGCCTGTCACCAGGGGATGATTATTTTTGTTTTCAGATATATTTATTGGCGAGTGAGGCCGGTCACTTTTTTTGATTTTTGGATAATTATATTTACTGGCGAATGTGGCCGGTCATCAGGGGATGTCAATTATTGTTTTTGGATATATTTCTTGGCGAGTCTGGCGGTCAGCAGAGGATGACAATTTTTGTTTTTGGATATATTTCCTGGCGTGTGTGTCCAATACAAAAATTGTATGTCGTTTATGGAATTCTGTTTAAATAACACTTTGATATTGTCCAATTCACATAAAGTGGCGGGCGAAGTAACGTTTCGATTATTGTACGGCTGATTCTAACCACTTTTCAGTTATGACAAGCTTCACCGGAAGTGGGATTTTTGATGAACTGGATAATCGTATGTATAATGACAAGTAAGAGCGATAACTCCTGCCAGTGTATTTTTAATTGATTACCTAAAATGTAAACTCGTCGAGGTCAAGAAAGGGTTCAACAGTCGCCACCCCGCCAGAATATATGTATATTACTATATCTGTAGTAGTTTTCATATAGCATATCTGAAGGTGGAAAAATAAACGCAATCAAGATAATCGAAACGAAATATTATATTTTTACACACGGAACATAATTCGTGTGTTTAGACATTTGTTTTTAACATCCTGCATTGCTTGGGGTGATAATTATAAGAGCTGCGATAAATGACATGTGGACCTTTACCTGCAATTTTCCTCATACAAAACAATAACACTTTGTAAACTTCACCGATGGAATTCATGTTTCTGTCAAGAAAACATTTTATACATAAGATGATTAATTATGACTCATGTGTCGTGCTATTTACCTTAACTAAATACAAGAGACAAACAAGTTTTGCAATAGACATTAAGTGAATTATTTTGCGATTCCTCAGCTTTATATATGATGTTCAGTCTAATACTCTAACATTTTGAAAGAAGATCATATGTATATGATAGTATTATTTACATTGGTAGCTTATTATGTCATGTAATAAGTAAAATAAAGAAGTACCAATAGATTATACGAAACTCTATGTCTATCAGCATACGACAAATTAGATATAATAACGGTATCAACAGGGAGAACAACTGCCTATCCCAATAGTGACGGGATCAGATGTACAGAATGCACTATAAAAATCAAATGAAAGCTGCTGAAATTGAAGATATTGCGATAGATTTCTCATTTTTTTTATGCTTGCAGAATGATATCATAGTGAATTAGAATTAACCTACTACTCCTGGTAACTACACAGTCTTGTTGGAAAGTTTTAAACAGCTTTGAATTTGACAAACCTTCCTTCCAAAAACTGAAGAACCAACATTTTACTGGAACATGAGGTCTTAATATCACTGTGTTGTAGCATTAACTCTCTTCGTATACTTATATTTCTGGATTAAAAATATAGCTAAATTCTTCCCATATCTTTACCCTAATAAACTTATGATTATAAAACTTGTGTTACATATCAAATGTTGTGAACACTCATTTCATTTTAGTAATTATACAAACGGATAATTCTTCGTGAAAATGGAACAGAATTTGTATCTATATCCTGGATATTCTATTGATTTATACTTTGGTATCTGAAATTTTTATATTATAACAAGAAATCGCTATTGCGCCTATTTTGTTTCAGGAAAACTAAAGGTCTACCAAGGTAAATTGGCATATGATCACAGTCTATTATAAAAAATCTCAGATACCAAAGTACAAATCCTTAGGATGTCCAGGATATTGATACAAATCTGGTAAAAATGGACAAGCACGGACATCTTGAAACTCAGAGCTGGGATCAGGTGTCATGGAGGAGTAAGCATCCCCTGTCGACCGGTCACACCCACCGTGAGTCCACAGTCAAGTCCAAATGAAATACGTGAGGTACGAATCCTCGTCTCAAACAGAGTAACAGACTATCATACCGACCGTACAATTTGCGGAACGTTGACATCAAACGCCTTCGATATCCCTGTGTCAATAATTTGTCAGTAAGTTATTTACATTTCTGAATGAAATGTTCATATATTGAACACGCCCTGGCATATTTGATCATTTGTGAAATATAAATTTCATATGCGGGTTACTGTGGGATTATTACTACTTAAATGTGGAAAGTTTACGATAGGAAAACCGAAATCGTCGCGTTTGTCATATAGATTAGTTGCCAATTCCCCGTCCTTGTCTATAGTAAGTAAAATGTCTAAGTATGAAGCATGTGTGCTTAATTCTGTTGTATCTTTAATTTCTAGTTTGCTAGGATATATCGCATTGACATATGTAGAAAATTGTCATTATTAATTGACAAAACGTCGTCGATATATCTAATATAAAAATCTCAGATACCAAAGTATAAATCAATAGGATGTCCAGGACATAGATACAAATCCGGTAAAAATGGACAAACACGGACCTCTGGAAACGAGGAGGTGGGATCAGGTGCCATGGAGGAGTAAGCATCCCCTGTCGACCGGTCACACCCGCCGTGAGTCCACAGTCAAGTCCAATGAAACACGTGAGGAGTGTATCCTCGTCACAATTGGTACAGACGTCTCAACAACCGCCAACGAAAAGGCAACTCAACATTTCACTTAGTGAAACAGAGTAGTCGCAAACAAGACTATTATACCGACCATAAAATTTGCGGAACGTTGACATTAAACGCGGTTTTCGATATCCCTGTGTCAATAATTTGTCAGTGAGTAGTTTACCTCTGTATATGAAATCTTCATATGTTGTGCACGCCCTGACATATCGGATCATTTGTGAAATATAAACTCCATATGCAGGTGACTGAGGGATATTACTACTTAAATGTGGAAAATTTACGATGGGAAAGCCGAAATCGTCGCGTTTATCGTATAGCTTAGTTGCTACTTTCCCGTCTGTGTTTATATTAAGTAAAATGTCTAAGTATGAAGCGTGTGTACTTGATTCTGTTGTATCTTTAATTTCTAGTTCGCTGGGATATATCGCATTGACATATGTATGAAAATTGTCATTATTAATTGACAAAACGTCGTCGATATATCTAAATGTCAAATTAAAGGACACCGCTAACTTTTTCTTCTTTTGATTCAGCAGTTTCTGAATGAAGTCTGCTTCGTATGAATAAAGAAACAGGTCGGCCAATAAAGGAGCACAATTGGTTCTCATAGGAATGCCGACAGTTTGTTGAAAGACCACGTCTCCGAACATTACAAATATATTGTCCATTAGAAATTCCAGCATGTTTTTTATATTACCTTCAGTAAACTTATGTGTAGAATCAGAGTGGTGTTTGACGAAATAAGTATCCTGATAGCCAATCACTAGATATTTAAATTTTCGGGTACCACCTTTAGTGAAAAAGCAGTTGTCTATGATGCTAAAAAGTCTTTCTTTTAAATGTCAAATTAAAGGACTCCGGTAGCTTTTTCTCTATTTTGTGTCAGCAGTTCCTGAATGAAATCTGCTTCGTATGAATAAAGGAACAGGTCGACCAGTCAAGGGGCACAATTGGTTCCCATAGGAATGACGACAGTGAATAATAACAGGGGTGACTTGTTTTAGAGCTATAGAAGTTCATGGACTCACGTTTTACATTGCAATCCTATTTTTGAAAATTAGACCGTTTTTGAGAGACCCCGGATGTAGATTTATAAAACCCTCATGGTATTTTAAGTGTAACGGAAATCATATGATAACCAAAATTGAAAATATAAGCAATTAGTGCATAACTGGTGTTGCGTCCAAATAAAAGCCAATAAATAGTTATGTATCTGTGCATCTGTTGGTATCAATTTGCCGTCGATCTTAAATTTGTTTC